>CAIGRS010105693.1:0-18548 GCA_903798395.1 Fraxinus floribunda | reverse complement strand
TTATTTATGAAATGTGATATTTAAATCTAGGAGTTATTATTGTTCCCATTTTCTTTTGGGCTTGTATTATTAGTGGGCTAGCCCAAAGCCCTTTACTTTTGGGTGTTGTATATAGGATTGTATTTTAAACTTTGGATGGGGATGAATTTGATAAATTGAATCGCGGCTTCCTCTTCAGTCTTCTTCTGGGTTCTTCTCCTTTTTTCTTGTTCTTTCTATGGTTCTTTCTGCTATTTCTTCCCTTGTGTCTCTCTTCTTCTCTTACCCGAATTCTTTTTCCCATCTTCCTTCTATGAATCTGTTTTTTTTTTGTTCTTCTTCTGCTTTCTCTGCTTTCCATACTCTTCTCTGAATTGATTCATCAATTTAGCTTTCTCTCTCTAATTCTTTATAGTTTTTAACATTTTACCCTCCCTAATTCTATTTTCCATTTTATTTGGTAATAAATTCAGCTCATTCAGCTAATTGAACTCCATATTTGATCTCTACTATTTATAGCTGCTTGTTGTTGGTTGAGTTTTACAGAAATTGAGCTCCAACCATAACAAATGGTATCAGAGCAGCTACAATCCTTGGGTGTCTCACGAGTGGATAGCATAAGGGAAGAATTTAATAGGATTCATGAACGAATGATTTCAATATTGACTAAAATGGAGGCTCAATCATCACATATCCCTAATTGTGTTGCTGGAATATTTGGTGATCTTTGCAATGTGCAAGGGAAAGGTTTTGAAGGCCATTCACCTTTTCCATTCGCTGAAATCACAACTGGTGTTAGCAAGGTAATTAAAAATTTTGTTACCTTAGAGAATTCCAAACAAGATATAGTCTATGGAAGTGATTTAGCTAGTTCAAATGATAATGTGAAAGCACGTGATATAGTTGTAAATGATGAGCATTTCTATCCGTCAATGAATGAACTCAAACGCAGTGTTGAGAAGTTTAGGTACGATGACTCTGTACTTGGATTTTGCTTAAGATCTGGTGGACACGAGAATTATAGTGCAATCAGAGCCGAGAAGTATAGTAATTTTGAAGTCCTATATCGTAAGAATGTTGACATCGTGCCCATTCCATTGATTTCTACAAAAAAACATGGTCTGATCAAATCAAAGGATCCGGAAGGAGCGTGTTTATTGCTGATGGATATGAGGATGAAGTTGAAGAAATTGCACCCAACTCAGTTAGTGAAGATACACTTGATGGAAAATATAGCTTCAGAACTATTGGGAATGACAATTATGAAACATATAAGGATGCTCTAAGTAGCGTCCAAGAGAAAATTCAATTTGGAATCTCTTTAGTTTCATCATGGTATGAGTAAGCAAGTGTTCAGAAGTTTGAAAATGAGGAAGTAGCGAGGGTTGAGCCAATGGAACTTCAAATGATAAAAAGCAATACAAAAGTATCAACCGCTGATGCTATAGACTTCAAGGAGAATGTTGCTATTGAATTAAGTGATTCAGAAATTGAGGTTGTTGACAAAGTAACTATAGAGGAGATTCCAACCTCCAAGGTCGAAATGGAGTTTGGGATGACAAATGAAGTTAATTCTGGAGTAGCCAGAGCCTGTACTAGTACGGGTATAGGAAAAGTGGGATTGTAGATGGTATTATCATCAACTACTTCGCAGATGTCGTTGTATGCACGAAGCAACGGCGATAAGGTAATGTGGTATTGGTGTTTGGTATGGTGGTGAATGGGTCTTTATTGGTGTGGTGTTTGGTGATGCGCTAATTTGAGCCACAACGATGCTTTTAGATTATCGACGTACGGCATCGATTTGAGCGCTGCACTCAACAGTGCTGATATCGTCGTTCTAGCGATACTCATCGTGGTTTTGCGAATGGTTTTGGTGTGCTTTCTTCTTCCTCTAATCTGTTGTTTAGTCGGCGTTCGTTTTCTGTTCTTTGGTGGATTTGAGGTGGTCACAGTATTGGGTTTAGGTTTTTTATTTTTGGGTAGTGGTTGTGGTGTAATGGAGATGGAGATAGAGGTAGTGATTGTTGGTGGGGACGGCGGTGGTAGTGTTGGCGGCTACGGTAATGTTGGCGCTGATGGTGTAGGTTGTGGTGGTTTAGGGTAGTGGTGGTGGTGTTAGGTTTGGGTTTGATTGGAATGGATTGGGATTGTATAAAGAGGGCCACGCAATTATTTAGATGATTGTGACTAGTAAATAGATAATTTGTGACCAAAGAATATATGTGACCTATTAATTTAATAAATNGGAAAAGTTATGAAAAGTTTTAGATTTGTGTGTAATATTATTTTATTGAAAAAATGTGTGGTTGAAATGAAGTAGGAGAAAAAAATGAGAATGAGAATGAGATAGAGAATGAGTGCCAAACATGGGTTAAATAGATAATTTGTGACCAAAGAATATACGTGACCTATTAATTTAATAAATTGTGGTCGATAAAGAAATTATGATTTATAAAATTTGTGATTGAACAATAATACGTGACCAATTTGCAGATGTCACAGGTTTTCCTTGTTACAAGTTATAATTCAGGTGTCAAGTTCAACGTACACTTGTTGCAAGTCACGGGTAATGTATACACAAATCAATGTCCACATGTCACAGATCAAATAAAATTAATCACATATCATTGATTTATATTAACAAGTCGCATTCACATGTCATAAGTAATATTTTATAGGTTACAGATCAATGTTAATATGTTATAGATCAATGTCAAATATGTCATATATCAATATTAACTAACCAAAGATCAGATGTTACATGTCTCTGTGTGCATCATGATAATAGGTTACAGTTCACAAGTTATATGTCACATGTCACAAGTCATTTTGCATAGGTAATAGATTAATATCTACAAATCACAGATTAAAGAGAATTTGTTACATGTCATTAGATCAATATCACATGTAACATATCAATGTCCAAATGTCATAGATTCAAGAGAACTGGTCACATGTCATTGAATCAATATCACAGATAACAGTATACATGCAATTTAAATTACACCACCAAAATTTTACAGACTTACACTGGATCTGATCCATCCACAATAGTCATCTTTACCACCGCCTACACAACCACCGTCGTCATCACCACCTACCAACAATCACCCACAGAAAAACACCCACCCACAGATCAGAAAACCACCTACAAAAGGAAACCACCAACAATCTCTGACTGCGCTTACCTTCTGCTCCTCCACCAAGTCCATCTCCAGATCCATATCCCAATCCACGACCAACTCCACTTTCCAATCCACCAACACCGTCTACTCATCCACGTAGTCCACCCCACCCCCTAGACCTCTGCCAAGTTCACAACTTCCAAGATTGCGTAAGCATGCAAATAATTGGTCACTAACTGTGTAGCGCTACATACGATGACATTCACATAGGCGCGCGCCACGCGCCTTGTTGGTCACAGCCAAGCTCGTTGCTGAGCAGCGCCGATTACCAGCACTGCTATTAGAGAGAGAAGACGATAAGAAGTGAAAGAGGTAGGGAGAGAAAAAGATATGGGGAGAGAGAGAAGGAATCGGAATGGGTCGCAATGTTAGGATAGATATTTATTAGACATATAATATATTATTTTATATATAATATTTATTAATTGCCACCTGAGTTTTACATTTTTAAGATTTTTCTTAAAATTGAATTGGAGTATAGTTAAAGCTTGAGTTATGTATTCTTCCCCCTAAATGTTGCTATCTTTAAATTGGGCTTTCTTAGCAGACATTTTAGTCTCATCAAGTAAACTATAAAGTTGTGACTATCAATTTATGCTTTCGCTTCCATTATCTCAAAAAATTATTAATTCTCTTTTTTATTTTCAACTACGCGGTCTTCTATAAAATAATATTACACGTAAATCAAAAACTTTTATTTCCTTTTCAACCATACATTCTCCAAAAAAATACTGTTAAAAAATTATAATTTGAAATATAGGCAACAGAACAGAACTATACTAGATACATTGATTTATATTCCATGAAACTGAATAGGGTGTAGAATAACAAGATATACTGATGAATGATAAAGTAAAAAATAGGAATATGGCAAAAATAATAGTTGGATTTTTCAGAATACATCCGTGGGACAATGTTGGACAAGCTGCTAATTTAATTGATACTCTGGGAGCCTAGAAGACGCGTCCAACTATTTTTCAGATTTCATCCTCCTCTTCCACTGCAACCCTACTCCAACTTGGGCCTCTTAGGGAGAATAACTTTGTCCGATCGAGACTATTTCCTCTGAAGCCCGTTATTTTTGACGAAACCATAGGCATCACAAAAACAGAAGATGCATGCATTGATTCTTCTCCCAAACCCAGTGATAATGAAACAGCAGCCTGCACAGAAACCAAAATTGTCCAAATTTCATATTTCCAAGTTACTATTCGGTGGATAAAACTAACAAGAAGTTAGCAAACAGAACCTTTGCCTTGACCATCAAGTTTGCAGCCTTAATCCGCATCACTCGTGCAAGTGATCTCATATCTTTAGTTTGTGAATCGTCAGCAGGCATGACAAGCCTATATTATTGCACACCAATTCCAAATGAGGGACAATCACATATGAACAAAATTATATATCCCAAGATATAAATACACATAATTAAGGGGCAGGGGAAGGAGAAGGGGAAGCTGTTATTTTTTTATATTTTGTTTGAACTGGGTGAAGCTGTTATTTTTAGAAAAGACATTATCTGTTAAATAACTTACAATAAGATAAAAGATGTGATTATATAAACAAATTGTATGAATTAGATTTTTGTTTAGTGAAAATCATTTTTCACCCAAACCAATACATGTTCATTGTATCATACCTGTCCATGTCATTCAGAAGACTTGAAGGAATAGAAACCGGTGCTGTATCCTTGATTTCCCCTCCTAAAAGGATTTTCCAATTTATTTCCCATATTTTCTCTATATGCACAAGAAGAATGCAAAAGGAACTCTAACAAACATACCTTTTGATTCATCTGGTGCCAACAAAGAAATGCCTATAAATACTGAAATCATTCCCAGTATGAACATTGTAGTTCGTAACGTGTCAAACACCTGCTCAAATAGCATTCAATAGTTCCGCATATTATTATCAACTCAATGCCAAAAAAAGTCGCAGGTAACACCGCGTGTGGGAAGTGAAGTAACATTCACAGTTGGACATCAATGGAGAATTAAGGATGCCAATTGTATACCACTCACAGCAATGCACCAAAATGACATTCTCGAGCAAAGATTGTATCTATATTGGTTCTTTAAGACACCACACAGAGCATTTTCTTGTCAAGGCAGGAATCTCAAGAGTTTTTTGAATATTAAAGAATCCAAATTATCCCATCCATCCAGTAGGGCATAAAGTTAAGGATAAACGTTTGACCTATGGAAGGACTAAGTTGAACAGCACTCGGAGAAATAAGCCCACCAAATTAAGTTGAAAACTAAAACTTATATTCCACCAAACTTATAGGTCTAGCAATCAACCAAAACAAATTGTTACCCTTGGAAGGAATAAACAATAGACACCCTACACCTATTGTCAACCGGAAACTATAGGTCAGCAAATCAGATAAAATTCATTGGCAGAGTTGCCCAGAAATTGAAAAACCAGGTGTGTAATTCTAGAAAGGGAGAAACAGGAGGGAGTACCTGATATTCCTGGAAATATACAAATCCTGTACAAATGGAGAAAAATGTCCATGCAATCTGAAACATGGGAACAATAAGCATTGCATCAAACAGAGATAGTCCTTCATTTAACCTTGCCATCTGTAGACATGTTACCAAACAATATCAGCATTTCACATAATTCAATATCCCGTTTAAAATTTAAACTTCTCCTATCACTAGACAGCGAAGAATTAGATATATGCCATCATTATTACCCAAAATCCAGCTGTACTAAGAAATGATAGAAGCATGGAGTAAGTGAACAAGCTATGCAACTGATACCCACTTGAAATGGACAGTCTTAATAAGTTTGAGCTGCAAGAGTGAGAATGGAGGAGCGTCATAAACTAATATGCTCCAAACATATTGACAACAAAGAGAATACAAAAGTACTACTTACAGAGACTTTGCAAACAATACTGAACATGAACCCACAGCCCCTGAAACAATAGCATAAGATAACGGAAGAAGCATGTGCCAGTAGGGCTGAATTTCATTTCCAGGTATAGTGAACAGAAATTCTCCTCTCCTGCATTTTCCAATATGATAGCAATGAGGAGAAATACAGAGCACTGGTTATTGGGCCAAGAAAAAAGCATGGAGAAGTTAGTAAAACGATTCACTCAGCTCCCTTTCTTGGAACATTACCAAAGTTATACCTCACCTATACACTGAGTGATGCAAGCCAACAACCAAAACCAAAATTAAACAATAAATCAGGAAAGTACTGTTGCCATACTTCTCTGCCAATTGCTCGGGGGTGTAAACTGTGAAGAAGGAAGGATAGACAAACTTATCAATTGCCCAAAAAATGGTACAGTTTTAATTTAAAACTGATACAGTATCTATTAAAGGTAACCTAAAGCTGGGGCCATGAGCCCAAGGACTGACATGATATTTTTAAGGAAGAAGCATCAGATGATGCATGTGGCACTTACCTGTACAAATGTTTGATAGAAATTTAGTGAAAAGCAGTTCATAGCATGTTTGGCAAATAAGCTCATGGCCCCAACAAATGTATGGTTAAAAGTGTGAGGGAGTGGGTCCCACACAAATAAGCCAAATAAGTAGCAAAGGAGCCACAAATGGTTGTGGGCCAATGGCTTATAAGCCATGGGCTTGTTTGCCAAACATGCTCTAAATAGTGAGTGCAGGCTTTTACATCAACAAGAGTCCGATTCTTTAGATTGGTTAGACTCATTCAAAAATTAATGTAGGCAACCCAACCCTTTCCAGTTTAACAAGGTTTATAAATATTTTAAATAACCAGATAACAATAGGAGACAAGATGTCATTAGAAAACTTTCAATTATCATTATCTCCAATAATAATAATAATAAAGAGTCATAGTCAAGATCTGGACAACAAATTAAAAGATTGTTTGGCATAGATTTTTTCAAGTGAAAAATGATTATTTTGGAGAATGTGCGGTTGAAAAGTGGGGAAAAATTGTGGGTCCAATAGAATTTGTGGTTGAAAATGATTTTAGAAAAATCTGTGCAAAGCAAGCCTTAACTAGCATAATTCAATAAGAGAAACAAACATGGAATCATTTCTCTCTCTCTCTGAGGAGAGGGCGAATGGAGATTTTACTTATGCTAATCAAGAAAGAGAAGAAAGCCTCGTAAGCCTGGACCTCATTTTATCCATGTTCATTTGTTTCTACTCTTGAGTATTGAGGTTTTGATAAATTTCCATGTTTGGACATTCATTGTTATGTAGAACGTGGTAGCCAGTGTGCACTTAGTTTTCAGTTCAAAGTCTTTGTTCTTTAAAAATATACTAGGACTAGCAAATAACTCAACAAAGCACTAGTCTGTCTTTTTTGTCCTATCAAACATTTTAAGAAAATGAGTGAACTGGTTTAAGATGTTCCAACAGGGCAAGCAAGGGTCCCATGTTAAGCTTGGAACAATTGGGCCACAGAGATAAATAGCAAAGGGTATCTGGGATACTTCTATTGAAATTTTAATTAGTTAACAAAAAATCTTTACTTTTGAGTACATTCAAAGGCAATTTGAAGTACAAAAAGTAAGCTTCTGTTCAAGAATTTTAAGTAGTGAACTACCGTTATGATTAATGATTCAGTTACAAGCGACACTTTTTCCAACGAATCTATGGTACGATTCCCATTTTAGTTAAAGTATAGCTTGTATTAAATGTCTTTAGAGTATAACTTCTATTAATTATCTCTAAATCCAATAATCTCAAAAAGTTGAGAAGAGAAAGTTTCAATATTTTGAAAATTTCCCAATGTAGAACAATCGATAAATTTCTTCATGGCAGGGAAGATGGTGGACCTGGCGTTCTAATTTCTATATTTAGTAACATTAAAAGATGAGAGCAAATAAAATTTAACAAGGCTAACAAGCTCTGCAAGTCTGCATTAGAAAATTACTATGTCTGAACCAATATCAATTAAGAAAATTTTCTGGGAGACTAACATGTTAAGAGATGTCATTGTGACAGAAGATTTGTTCCGTTATTGTAGCCAGAACTTTACGTGAACATTTCCAACGATGGCAATAAAAACATTTAGGAGCTTGTCAAGCTACCATCTTTCCATACATGTTTTATCTTACAATGATTTTTATTCATTTTTCCTCGTACTCAAGATTGTGTTCCAAATGACATTAATCTCGGCAAATATGGGTACCAACCTACCACGCATTTGGTAAGCTTAATGTCAATGCAAAACACTCCTGATCTATAAGTTGTGTAATTTTCTCTAGATAATCGACAAGTTCATTATGAGCTTTTCAAGGCATGAGATTCAACTGATCATATGGTACGTCAATTAATGACACGAGGTAGCCATTTCAGATCGACATCATAAAATAAAGCATTTTGTAATGAAGTTCCAAATCAACCATCAAAAGTCAATTATCTTTTGCACATTTCTATTTTGAATAAATATTTAGAAAGTAATGTATGGAATAATTGGCGCTCTGAGAAAGTGAAACCAAAAAGCCCATGTGACATACCGGGTGATTGGTGGTTCCCGAAAGCAACAAGGAAGATGTTTCCAAGAACAACAAAGGCTGTGGCCACAAGCACTCTGTAAAAGAACCAAGAGCCATCAAGATATGACTAGTCTAGAAAGTTAAGAAAAACATGATGGACTGAAAAATTAAAAAACACGCTATTTGATTATTCTAGAGAAATGCAGGAATTTAAGAATTTAGAAATGGACTGATGAACGTACTTAACAGTCACAGTTTTATTTAACACGAAGTAGGCAAAGGCGATGTTTGACAGAAATTGAATAGATCCCAGAGCTGCAAGAAGGGACTGCACAAAGAAATTGAGATACCAAAGTGAAAAGAAAATTAAAAGAAAGAAAACAAAAAGTGGATGAACATAAAACAAAGGTTCCTGAAAACAAAAAGTATACAGTCCAGCAGAGCATCTACTGCCATTTAAGATGAACAAATATCAGCCAAAATTATTGATGCAAAAAGCACTTTATCTACATCATACTGACCTGAGCAGCATATCCAAAGGAAATGAAATTAAGACAATTTCCGATAATGAAAAATAGAATGCCTGCATGCAAAGCATTGCAATTTTGCATATGATTAAAGATTTTGATGAAAACTATTGAAAGAAAAGAAGCAATATGCAACTGAAGTTACCAATTCTCCAAGTCTGGAAGTAAAATATGGGCTTCATAATAGTCTTTTCATTCGTCCCATCATTGCCAAGCATTGAATGCCTCTCTCTCTGCAAATTATTCACTCATAAAGGCAGGCAATAAAGAGAACCATGAACATTTGCAACAGGCAAAAGGGGGTGATCTTTTTTCTTGCTTTGCATATTTTCTGCTTGTGTACAAGTTGGAAGTAGGGAGCAACTGAGCAAGGGAAAACCGAAATAATACTGGTGCCCAGCAATTAGTAGCACAGTTTTAAAAGTCATTTATAAGCTCATGAGGATCCAGCATTCCAACCCAGAATCAGATGGTGTTAAGTGGAATAAGATGATATTTATATAAGAATATTAAAGAGCAGAGCTTGATCATTTCAAGCCTATTTGTTGCCCTAATAAAGTATAGATAGATAGACTACAGGGTAACACAATGGCAAAAAACATTTGAGTGCGCAAAAGCAGTAACACACGTTCACTGTAAAGCTCTTCCGGAGATAGTAGAAGAATTTAAGACACTTCTCTGCAATCAATTTTGAGATAAAACTGGAATGCGTAATGTACCTCGTCATGACCCAATTTAAGAAGGTTTGTTCCAAAATTGATGGCAATGCTGCCGAAGAAGTTAATGAAGGCTCCAATTATCCACTCGCCCATAGATAAATGATGTCGCAGAAGACAAATTATATTGGAAATTGATGGTTCTATTCAACTGCATCCATGAATGATGTGGTGGAGTCCACTTCAGATAAACATGACATCCAGTATAAAAGACAACGTCGTTTACCAGCTTCAAGACTGGAACTAGTTCATCAAAAATTGCAGTAGTAGGAGGGTTGGGGAGTAGATGGATGGCAAGGTGAAGACTGCAGATCAATCTACTATCAATGAAAATCTATCAAAGCAAAGAAACATGCTACGGGAGAGGCAAGGTATGTTTCCTACACAAACAAATAAAGAAAATAAGGAAAATAAAACATTTTACATAAAAAAAAACTCACATGTTCTGTGTAGAAAAATAACTATAGCAATAGGCTGCCGATCTCATGAGCCAGCTCAAAAATTAGATTGAAACGAAATAAGACAAAATCAACATGATAAATCGATAATAATGACGAAAAGAGGAGAATCAGAAGCTTCAGCATCTGGGTTTTAAAGCACGAGGAATTTCTCTCGATTCAATCGTGGTTGCAAGAAATCCATATTGTAATCCGGCAATGGCATAGCATCGAGATTAAACAATGCCGAAAGTCTTTTATATGTTGAAAGATATCAACAAAATGGAATTTTGAAAGTAAAATTCCCTAAATCGGGAATCAGAAAAGAGGAAAAAATTTGATAATGATAATAAAGAAAGACGGCAGGATAAATCACTAAATCGGATCGGCTTGTTGCACCGGCTTCTCTGAGTTGATTCTTCTCTGAAGACTGCCTTCAGTCCAGTAGCTTTCCACCGACTCAACGGATGGAGAGAAGCTCGCAAACAGAGCCGGCGATTAGATAAATAAACAAATAAGAGCGTGAGTGACCAAACCTTACCGTGAAAGGCTAAAATCGAAGAACCCTCAGTTGGACATACAATCGACTGGTCGGAAATATTAAGGAATCAAATAATCAAGCTTCTAATAATAGTGATTGGTGACAGTCCGATGTCATTACCCCTAAATCAAGGAGGAGAAGAATTATTTGCAAAACTGGTACAAAAGTATGAAAGCAACAATTGACAAAATTCAATAGTTACTAATTAATCCCATTCGTAGAAGATGCAATTGTAACCATCTTGTGTATTTTGGTACAAGATAATGCAATATGCATAAGTAAAAAAAGAAAAAAAAAATGATTTATTAGTTAGAATTTACTTTTCTGGTGGAAGAATGATTTAATATTACTCTTCTTCTTTGATGTAAAAACTAAATTATTTTAGCAAAATTAGAAAATTAAAATTTTCTCTTCAACCTTTTATTTTACAATCATGTTCCATGCACATCATTTTTGATACTGTGCTACGTGATAACACAACATTGGACAGCTTAAAAAAATACTTTTTCGCCCCCCAAACTTCTTAAACTACAATGGGATGTAACCAACGAAACCAACCAAACAACGCACACTTAAACATTATTCTTTATTTTATTGCATTTTTACAGGGTTGACCCTGAAAACTTTGAGGTCATATGCGACTAATAATATGAAACCCTTAAACATAATTTGCCTAGTCAATATGAGGTCCTTAAATATAATTTTTTTTCACAAGAGTAATAATACTTAAGAAAATAGACAAAAATAGGAGCAAGTTGAGACCACTTGTCAAACATAATTTGCCTAAACAATATGAGGTACTTATATTTTTTTTTTTTACAAGAGTTATAGTACTTAAGAAAATGGACAGAAAATATGTCACGGGAGCATGTTGACACCACTTGTCAACAGTTAAAAAGAACCTTTTATTAAGTATTGATTTTTACTGCAATGATATGATCTCTATACCAGTTTTCCTCTTTAGCTCAAGTACTTACATGATCAACATCCCAATAGGAAGCTTATTACAATTATATTTAAGGCGTGTCTTTAGCACTATTTCTCCAAACTCCAAAGACTAGTCACTCCAAGGTTGGAAGAATGATCTTTTTTCTATTATTTTAACATGTTTTGGCAATTTCAAATTACCACTCATTGATCCTAAGGAATTCTAGCGGTATTATTTTAAATTTTTATACAAGCTCATCATATACAAAAGGCTAGTGAGGATGGAGAAAATTATAAAGGAAACGCAAAAATTGAAAATCTCTTTAAGTTCCTTAATAGTGCACTAATGCATTCATTTACATTGAACTCAAGATTTAATAGGTGACGCTAGCATTCAATAAATAAAAAACCCGAGTAATAAAACAAAAATGTAACAAAGAAGTAACTAAGATTATAACTTGGTGCTCTTTATACAATATACATTTTATTGAATATAAAGCATTAGAGATTCCACCAAATAACAAGTAAAAAAGATAGTTTATCACAAAAATGTAAAAAATTAGAAGACAATGATGATAGGTTCCACCAAATGATAAGTGCAAAAATCAATGTCAAGTAGTCCTTAATCCTATTGCAAAACTCTCATACCCTGTCAATGTATTTTAGATTATCCAATCAATCACACCTCCATCCACCAACCTAAAATGCCTTATGCTCACTTCATAACAATTTGGAATGGTTGTGGCCTATTTTCAAGAACCCATCTTGTTCTTTTTCCGTTTATTCAATATCAATTAGAAGACTAATTTTTAGCAATAGCAGAAGCCTATAATTTATGTAATTCAAAAGAACAAAAATGAGTAATTTTCAAATAATTGCACATTTCCGCAATGACCTTTTGAATGCTAAAAGATAAAGATGCCCTTAAGTATGTTATACACACTACACCAAAAAATATATTTTGCAGTGGTCAAAAAACGCTGCGGTAGACCTTTTGCAGCATGTTAGCATATATTGCGAGGGTCAGTATTGCTGTTGAGGGAAGACTTTTTGCAGTGTTTATTTACCGTTGCGAAAAATCCTTTTGCGTCATTTTTTAAACGTTGCGGTAGACCTTTTACGGCTTTTTTAAACGTTGCCGTAGACCTTTGTTTTTACAGTTATATGTGGCAATTGATCGACAAAATTGAAAATGACACTTTGTGAACAAATCTTGGAATTGCATAAAATTGATAATTTCATTACAAATTTTTGAATCAATATAACATTAGAATGTGATACAATACAACATTGAACCAATACAACATTTGGATTTCCTGAGCATAGCTGATAAAATTTGGTCTTTCTATTCCAAATCCTTTCGCATTTTTACAAGCTCCAAGGATAACTTTTAGGTCATCAAAATATACTGCTCCTTCTGCTCGAGTATTGAATCAAGCTCTTGTTTTGCTACTTCAACTTGCCTAAGAGCCCGTCCCATCTCTACTTCAAGCTGTTGTTGGTTTGATACAATCTCGATAGCATTAAGATTTTTCAAAATAATAGTTTCACCATCCAAGGTGGCATCTGACAATGATAAGAAATAGTTCAATTATGTATACCTCATAAATATCCTCATTCAGGCGCGTACAAGACAAATTCACAGCTCCGAGGACAACAACATGTGGTTGTTGGTCCATCATAAACTTTTGAACCCGCTGCTGAACATTTTTCTTACGTTGTTGATCATTAACGTTTTGACCATGAAGGCTGAGCGATCCGGCATACGAAACATCCAAAACTTCTCTAGATGAATCTAACATCACAAAAGTTGTTGCTGGCTTTCTAGGGCCCCAGCAACAAGCCATAACCCTGGGTGCAGTTCCTCATCAGAATTAGCATCATTTTCTTTTCGTTGATACGGTGACAAAGAAACTTTGTCCCACAAAAGCTTTCCATAATCCCAGAGCAACCAGTTTTTTGCTCTGCTAGTTAACATGGATCTTGCTTCATTCTCCATTGAAGGTAGAAGAAAATTAGAAAATGCATCTTTAAGGATTAGTTTTCTCTGCTGCTCATTCCACAATGAGGCTTACTCCCAAGGGACATCCCCAACAAGCATCTCGTCCTCTTCATTATCTTCATAAACAAGGATATATTCCCCATTTCGATCCAATAAACCACTTGTCACTTTCTCTCCCTCTTCCTTGTTTTTGATACCATTGGTCAAAGAATCAATTTGAACCAGTCAATTGTTTTTACACAAACATGCATCTATTTTTAGATCTAAATCATGTTTAACTAAGCTTACAAAAAGAAAAAATACTTAAGTGGATAACTTATTCTTTTCTTGCTTCTATGTTATAGATTCTTTGAAAGGAGACCACCAAATATATGCTGAATAAGGGTGGTCTCTTGGGATATAGGATGAACTGCCTTTTCTCCATCAAATTCATGAAGGCACACAGTTTGCATTTTGTCAATAGCAAACCTACAAAATATTGAATTGTACCTAACTGAGTTAGTTATATATCATAGTAAAATACAAAAGTGGGTTCAAAACACTTTCTTAAGACTCAAAAGCCATGAATAGTATGTAAATCAAAATTAGATGTGACTCAAGTAAAAAGAACCTCATGAACTCATGAGCATCCTGATGTTTCCCATAGCCAAATTACCACCAATGTTAGGCATTCATGGACATCATATCAGTTGAAACTCCAGTATTATCTGACCAGCTTGAACCCTTAATGAATCTTTCGAATGTAACGCTCTAAAAACCCAATTATGAATTTTCGAATGTAACGCTCTGAAAACCTAATTATAAACTCATATCAGACTAAGTATTTCACACAAATGGTAAAATCAAATCAATATGGTATACCCAAAAGCTTTTCCAGAATCCAGTAAAATAGATGGAAAATGCATAGATTGAAGAAATAATGTGATAGCGTCTTACATATATACAAAGTCAAGAATGTTTTCTAGAAAATGATCCAAAGTGTATATCATGGTCAACAAAAAAAAAACACATAATAGATCTCTGCAATAACTTTGAGCTAAAATTTCTAGAAATTATGATATGCTTCATACCAACCATTAAAATTCAGGAATATGTAATATCATATAAAAAATCATCAATTCGAGATGAAGAACAGCCAATTGAATTGAATTATAAGCTAGAACCTTGAGAATTTAGAAGAAATTAAACGAACCTTCATGGTGATCTTAGGCTTTTGAGGTTTACTAGCACCCCATAAGAATGAAAATAGTAAAAAAAATCCTACAACAAATGCGAGAAAATAGCATCTCCTGGGAAAACCCTTTCTTGATGCTGGTTTGATACAATCCCTACTTAAAGCCACGGTTACCCAACTCGTCACCCACCATTCATCTATCGTTTATTTATTTTATCTTAAAACTTTTGAAAAGGAAAAGAACAAAAATTGAAAGCCACGGTTACCCAAATCGGGGATTTTTTCAAATTCATGGCAAACAATAAACAATGAAATGCTAACAAGACCTTAAGTCGGTAAAAAAACTTGAAGAAATACTGTACAGAATCACAATTCCCAGCGACCACCGTCGTGTACCGGGCCCAACCGCCATTGTCTCCAAGCTACTTGTCGTGTGGCATGCCACAAGTGGCGAGATTGTGCACCCCTGTGGAGCTGATGCCGGCCAGTTCCTCCTAATTGAGGATGGCAACTCCGCCATCCTCCTCCTCCTTGCCACTCTCGCAGTTGTAGTTATGCTTCTCCTCAATATCTACGTCGGGAAAGCCCCATGTGGAGATGATAGAGATTAGGGGGAAGAAGAGAGGAGAAGTGGAGACAAGAGGAGGAAAAGTTAGGACTTGATTTAAAGGGGTGTGGGCTTTTTACAACGTTTACGTTGCGAAATGATCAGAAAAAAGTAAAAAAAAAAAATGCAAAAATCGTCTTTCACAACATTTTTTAAGCGTTGCGAAAAATAAAATGCGAAAAAATAAAAAATTTTGCAGCACTAAAAAAAGTTGCAAAAAGGCAACATTAACAACATTAACTTAAAAAATGTTATCAAAGCTTAATTTTGTTGAGCAATGACAATATTCACATATTAGAATGTTGCGATAGACCCTTTTATCAACATTTAACTACTGAATGTTGCCTTTTATGTGTTGCAAATGATGTTTTTTTTGGTGTAGTGATAGTTACAAAATATTGTTTTGGTTAAAAGACAATGCTACCATTTTAGTTAATAAGGAAAAACCAAATTCTTCCCACTTAAAATTTTAAAATCAGCTAATTTTTTTTATCTATTTATTCCAACACACCCTCTCATTTTTCGTCTGCTTCAATCTCAAAATCTTAGAAATTTATTAAATGTTGTTTTTGTATATTTATCACTTCAAATCGATAAGTATATTTACATATATTTAATTTCGTTTTCGTTAAATTGGTATATATTTTTAATCGATAAATCTTATTTCGACATAGATTAATGTGCAGATAATTTTTTTAATAGATCTATAATTTTTTAAGCATAAACAAGAAAAAATTGATTTGAACCGTTCTTCATCGTGACCTAGTTGTTATGCAAGAATTTTGTCGGTAGTTCACGACAACAAGAATGAAAACGAATTTACAAACAAAGATTTGATGGTTTTATCACATCAGAGACATGAGTGGGGTGGGGGCTCGTGGGCTGGATCGAGTGTACCGTCATTTAATTCTTCGCTTGTGGTTCTCGATAATGAGGATTTGCATATCAAGCAACTGTTTGAAATAAATAAAGATGTGCAGAAAGTTGTGCACCAAATTGTACTAAAATATAACTTGGAGTTCAAAGTAAAGAAATCAAACCAGTCATTGTCCACAACTATCTACGTCGACAGTTTTTGTTGACGTTTGCAAGTGACGAAGATGGACACGAATAAGTTATTTATAGTTTGTATACACAAAAACATATTTGTGATATGATAATTCGTCGAAATGATCAAAGATAAGCCCGAACATGGTTTATTGGTCAACAGATAATGTAAAAGTATCATGATCCACAGACGATTTACAGACCTTCAGATATTATTAATGACATCCGTCGAGTACGAAGTGGTTATGAGCTACCAGAAGACCTGGAAGGCCAAAGAATGTACGTTTGATGATTTAATGGGCTCATCGAGAAGAGTTATGCTAAATTGGCCATGTATTGATATAACATGGGGACAACTAATCTGGACTCTGGATTTTTTATTGAGACAGAGGGCGAGAATTGCTTTAAGTTTTTCTTCACGGCACTTGGACAATGCATTCAGAGATTTTGAAATTCTTTGAGACCCCTAATTCTAGTTGATGGTACAACTCTTTAAGCTAGATATGAAGCTAAGTTAATTATTGCTACATATTAAGATGCCGACATCCAAGTTTATCCTTTTGCATTTGGCATAGTTGAGAACGAGAATGATTTGTCGATACATTGGTTCTTTACAAAGTTGAGGGAAGTAATTGGGAAAGTCAAGGACATTACCTTTGTAACTGATCGAGGACCATCATAATAAACGATATCATTGAATTTTTTTGAGGCACATCATTGGTGTTATTGCATGTTAAATCATTCCTGGCATCGAAGTATCTAACAAAAATGGGGATTGAACATTGGCTGCGATCACATTTTTTAGGATGTCGATACAATATAATGACGTTAAACAATGTGGATTCTCGCAATGATTGAGAACATTCGTAACAAGATACAATAGTGATTTCACGAACGTGGAATCACTGGATGAGTTGTATCTCTCCGTGAAATTTGCAGGTAATATGGAAACATGGTAGACTTGATTGATAACACATGCATTTGTAGTCTATTTCACTTGGAGAGTTTTTTATGTGAGCCTGCAGTCGTGGTGGTTATGTATAGATGCTTTGCAATGAGAACTTTATGCTTTCCTTATTACACAACTGGTTATTGGAGAGTAGATTATACTGAGATTATATTTACTCTAACGAATGAACTCGAGTAGGAAGTTCCTGATCATATTTTCCCACTTAAAAGTTTGTTGCCACCCAAAGTTGAACCGCGTGGTTCGGACGTTCATGTATGATTTGCGATCACTGGAATGTATATATGCGTACAACCCTCACATGACTGTTCCTCGACATTTGGTCACATCCATATAACCCACTTGAGCATATATTCAGGCACTGTGTACTCATCATCCATAAGTTGGAGTGACTGATACTCAATGGTAACGACACGTAAGAACTCGTGCTCAATATGACTCAGTCAGAAATGTCAAATGATCTCGAATATCTTTGAGCCCAATCGCGCAACAGGTCCATAGCCAAGTTGATGTGCTACAGTAGGAAACACCAATTAAAAAGGGAATTATTTCATTTAATAAACAAAAATTATGTATACATAATAAATAACAATTGCGATATTACACTTACATCATCGACGAACTAAGCTCCTGAAGTCGTGATGTCATGAAACACTTATAAGCATCTTGCCAACCACCTGTTCCAGTACATTAACAACAAACTTCTTACGTTCTGTTACGCGGATGTTTTCTCTTTATCCACCACCCTCTTCGCCCAGGAGACCACCACATCCTCCGTCATGAGCACATCATCTCCCCCTGGGACCGCTACTCTCTCCAACCAAGGCTCGCCACCTCTTTCGTCATCGAGGTTATCCCCTCTGATGAGAACAACGTAGCAACAAATACTATGCAACCCACAACAAGATTGAAGATCCCAAGAAAGTCCAAAAGATGATCCCGATTTTGAGTTTAAACCAAGAATTAAATGAAACAAGCAACCAATCA
>CAIGRS010105690.1:0-10244 GCA_903798395.1 Fraxinus floribunda | reverse complement strand
TTTCAAATTTTCCACCTTTTTGAAGAAATTAAATTCTTGATGTTTTAGTTGATAAATATTTTTCTTGTTTTTTTTTTTTTGCAATTGAAAAAAATTCTAGACACATTATTGACAATTTCCAAGCAAAACAAAGCCAAATGAATGATATTCAGTATGATTTTTTTTTCAATTTTTTTTTGGCAATTTTAACAAATTCTAGACCCCATGGTAGAAAACATTATCACTTTAATGAACAGTTTCTATAAAAAAACGAAGTCAAATGGACACCAACTTTCAATATTTTTGATGAAAAATTATACATATCAAACACAATTAATTACAATTCTTAATAAAACAATTTCTAGACAAATATTTTCTGCATATCTAACTAGAAAATCGAGAAATCTGTAGATTAGTTATTGTAGAAGGCCACATATTTTCTGCATTAGATAGAAATAGAGGCGACTCCTTGTATGTCCTCAATTATTATGGATTTAGCTACTCCTTTATTTTTATTGGGGGCATTTATTAGCAAAAATGTCTAGGGTCTCTACAAATATAACATTTAAAAACATTTTTAGTTTTTGGTTTTCTAAAAGAGAAGTGCTACATTACCAGGGAAGGTGTGACACCCTCCCTGACCGAGCACACACATGGGGGGAAGGGGAGAATTTTTTTCCATTTTTTATTCACGTCGGTCCCACACTCCATGTGAGTGTAGATCAACTAAGTGGGCAACCAATTCGGGCAATAGTGTAGGTCAACCAAGTGGGCAACCAATTCGGGCAAAGTAGTTTAATTCTTTCTAAAATCACAGTTACTATTATAGCATATACTCGAATGTCATCTCCAATCCGAAAGCCAATCACGAGCTGCTCACTACTGGAACTGGCTAACAAAAAGAGCGAAAAGAAAGAGGGCATGTCTCACTAGCAAGACAAAACAGTTCAACGATCTAATTGACTTTTCGCCTATATTACTTTTCATTTAGAAAACTGCATTGTTCTATTAATGGCTCTTCGTTGTCTGCTAATTCCAACATAATTAATTCAACAAAGACACCTTCAGCCTAATCCATTTTCCTTGTCTTGTCGGTCTTATTAACAATACTATCGAAATAACTACTAATCTCATTTAAGCGTTTAGAAGGGTAAAATACATATTTGAGTTAATACCTTCAAATAACCATCTAGTTTAGGTGTAGAATGAAAGCCTAGAGTTCATTTTCGGCCGCTCGTTTTGATTTCAATAGAATTTGATTGAATTTGAGGATGCACAATATTGTCAATTGCTCTACGAATAAAAAAATATTGACTCCAAATTCTCAAATCCTAAGACTATTTTTTATGCATATGCTCCGTTTACACATTATTCAGCTGCATCATGAATTATTTTTAGTCCTTGTTTGAGCCTCATTTCCTATTTTTTTTTTTTTCTCAAACTCATTTTCAATTAAACATTTTTTCAATAAAATAATTTTATACGTAAACACAAAACTTTTATTTACGTTGTAATCTCACATCTTCTAAAAATTCACTATTATAAAATTTATTTCACAACAAAAGGAAGCTCAAATAGGGGTTAATATGCCAGACAGCATTTCCGAATGATGAATTATGCTATCTGTACATAAAAAATTCACATCTTTGTTGACATTCGAGAATGTGTAAAAATTTGCATCATTGATTGTTTTAAATATTATTAAAATTAATAGCAAAAATATTGATCAAGTCGCACACTGTCAACAAAATTATCAACCATATCGTACATCAATACATGTAACATAAATGTCGAATGACAATGTGGTTAAAAAGTCTACTTTTGACATTTTAATAGGAGAACGGTTTAATAGTGCAACCCACGAGTTTTCCATGACTTAATGTGCACCGGCTTGTGCCAAAATGACACGACAATTCAAAAGAAGGCCCTTTCCAAGAAAAAAAAAACACGTTCATGACCAACAATCGAAAATATATTTTGAATTTGAAAGCGTGTTATAGTAACTTCAAAAACTCTTTGAATATAAAATACACTATATTTTAAAGACTCAATTCTTAAAATTATACTTCAACAGATTCTTTAAATTGACATTTTAATTTAAAGAATGAATTTGATTCTACAAATTTATCTATTCTATAAAAATAAATGTATTTAAAGTATTTCAATTTTTAATGGAAAAGAATAATGTAATAATTTAGAGGGGAGTCAGTGAAAATAATAAATATTTATTTGAGAATAGTAAAATTAATTATTAAATATAAAGAGTGCGTTGGAGTAATTAAAATTTTTGACTTTCTAAATTATAGAATATACTCTTTAAAAATAGAAAATCTCTTGTAAATACTTGAACTTTAAAATGACCCGATTCACATTGAAATGGTCTTGTATTATCTTTTTAATATTATCAGTGCAATATTATTGTTTCTCCAAATTAATTTTCTTGATCTTAGGAACTCTGTACTATTAGTCGGTGTCTTAAAAAATCAGGAGGAGAGAAAAAAACGCGGATATTCTATACGCGTTTGTTCAAAATCGAGTGAAACCTTGGAGTTTTTGATTTTTGAACATGGAGTTGCCCATCCAGTATGATATATATGCATCACAATCAGAATTCAAAACACACTGTTAAAGCAATCCATGTCAAATTTCTTCTTATATACAAGAGAGAATCATTTATGTTCCTATCACAGGAAAAGCCACACACACACTGACACAGAGAGCGAAATATATAAACATGGCATTTAAAGTGAGGTTTATTCATGTTTTTGCAACCCTTATGTTACTGATGATAATGGGTGCACATCTGATTAGTCATGTCCATTGCAGAGCCCTTCGGTCGAGGCTGGAAACGGGGGTTTCCGTGTCGGGTGATGGTGAGCAATCAGAGGGAGTTTCAAGTAGTAGTAGTCGTCGTAGTAGTAGTCAGAGTTCAATAAGAGGTTTGGCGTTTATTATGGCTTCTGGACCAAACAAGAGAGGTCCCGGACATTAGTATTTATATTTTCATGATTAATTACAGAGAGATATAATCAATTTTCTTGAATTTTTTTTCCTTTTAAAAGGAGTTACTCTTTTATTATAAAGGGTTAGAATTACATGTATTTTTTTTTATTTTTTTTTTGGTTCATCCTTTTATACCACGATTTGTTGTCCATAAAAAAATATTGTCACGATCAGTTATTACTCTTATAGTGCTGTATATAGGTAGTGCTGTATAAAGGGTCCGTGGAATACAAAAATTTAAATAAATAATCAATTCTAAGAGTTTAGATTTTTAGATGAAATGATTTAGTGTAAGACTATACATGTTATTGGATAAAAAAAAAAATTCAAAAGATTCTCTGTGTATCAACAATCTATAATATGTCAAATATAACATCAAACAATAATCATTTTTTGGACGATTTTAATCCTACAATAATTCAATTATTTCAATAATATCTTATTTTTATTTTTAAATATGTAATAAATACTATAAAGTTCTTGTCATGTATGGATTTCGTGTTATTAATTCTCAATTAATTAATATTTACATTAATTTCGACTCAATGAATCTTGATCTACATGAATCTAAAGTTATTAGGAATGATGTACAAAATGTAATATAAAAATATTGTTTATTTGTAGTATTTTATCATAAAAAAAAATTGAATTATAGAAGTTGAGTTTCGTAAGTACAATTTTCTTCTCTTAAATATTATCCTAATTTTTTTAGTTCATTTGAGACTCCTCAAATCCTCCACGTACAACCCTAACTAGTATAACAAAAGTTGAAAAACAAATTCCCTTGCAAGTTTGAAGTCAATAGTTCGATCACGAGATAGAATAATTGTACCTATAAAAGTTGACTTGAGCGAGCACATATAAAACTAATATTTCCGAAGTCTTACGAAATAGGAGGTAACCTATTTATTATTAAGAGATAAATTCCCGCATCTAATGAAGATGAAAACGTAGATCAATTATGTGAGTTACGGATTACTAAATTAACAGCTACTAAATTACTGAATGTTTATTAATGACCCGTCTTTAGTTTTTACCCTACATGCAGAATTAATTAATCAAAAGCAACAAGTCACTTTTAATTGTTTTTAGATGGTTAATCAAACAAGTAAATTTACATTAGTTTGAATACCGCAGTAACAAAGAAAATAAATAACAAGCACCAAAATGATGACGGAGAAATTCCAATTGGGTAAAAACTCCGGGCCAAGCCAAATTACCTTCACTATAGACACTATGGATTACGGTCCGTTTTCAACCTAGAAAACTACACTAGTTCCCGCTGTTTTAATTTATGTAATATCTAAGATCTATTGTATCCACCAGCTTCCCGATCTTCTACAATTAGATGTTGTCTAGCCAACTCCACNAACTCCACTAGACTTCCCGTAGTTTCCAAGATCTGACGTCTCCTTCCAGCTTGTCGATCTTCTTCAATTATCTCTTCCAAGTGGATTTTCAAGAATATCCAATTCTTGTGCTTCAGTCCACCTCTCCCAATTCCCGACCGAGAGAATACCTTTCTCAAAGTGTTAAGGAAGTCAGATGCTTCGGATTCACGAATATTGATGTTTTTCCAAAACTTGGTTGTCGGATCTCAAAAATGATATGAATGATTCCACCAATGAATTGTGTTTTTGGATATGTCAAAAGATGGTATGAATATGTTATACCAATGAGGCACAATGAGACAACCACATATTTTCGTACAAGAGTATTTGTATTTATAGTTGGAGGTGTATGAATTGTATGGGCAGTATAAAACTCTCCAAATTCGTGAATTAGGGTTAGTCGCGTAACACTGTCGCTCGAGCGATGGGACTTGTTGCTCGAGCCAAGAGTATGTCGCTCGAGCGACGCCTGGGTAAGAAGCGAGGGACAACAATTCTGTTTCTGTCGCTCAAGAAATAGGCAGGCATGAGGCTAACGAAGTTTCAGCGCTGCTTCCTCCTTGTTTCCAAATCCGGAAGCAAACCCTATGCTACCTAATCAACTAAACAAATTGCACTTCTTCCCTTGACTTTTACACATGTTCAATTAAGTCTTTTTTGTTCATAGAATTGCCAATTACAATATTGAACTTAACAATCTCCCCCATTAGTATTTTGTGACAAAACTATACAAATAAAGTTAAGGTAGTAAAATCAATCAAACTATCAAATTCAACTACCCAAGCTTTTCTACTTCTTGTATTCATTGGTATACCTGTTTCTTGAAATCAGAAACTCAATACCTAGTGTAAAAGCACGTAATACAGGAAATCAAAAACTCATGAACACAAATAAGTATGCTAGTTTCAGACGCGACATTAATGTCAATCAAGACGCCAATTGAAACAACATCACAAAACATCAAAACTCAAACAACTATGCAAGTAATATGCAATGCACATTCTCCCACTTACTGCAAACTCTCAATATTTTTATATAGTAGGCAAGTGTATCTGTGTCTTTCCCCAATTACCCCTTACTGTAAACTCTCAATATTTTTATACAGTAGGCAAATGTATCTATGTCTCTCCCCAATGAGCCCTCATTGAATAAAATTCTCTCCCCTTTTTTGTCACAAATAACTAAGGGAGCAATTTCAAATTTAATTTTAACCATGGATATACAACAATCTAAAAAAAAAAAATTGATAGCATGCACAAGCATAATTAACTAGTAGTAAACCTCCTCACATACTCAATTTATGTCAGAATGGAATAAATTGTATAAGTGACTCATGTGTGTAAAATGTCACTAATCCAATGCAAACATGACTCCAAACTTTAATTTTGTGAGAAGGGATGTGCTAAGCATCACTGCCAATAAATTTATTCTCTTACTAATGAAAGTCAAGCCATAGCTCAATAGGACTTATAAATTAATGCCTTTTTTCATAAATCAATTTTTTTTTCTAAACCTGAGTATATATAATTTTTCACATATGTCAAAGTCATCATATTTTTCACATCTTCCATATTTTCCAAACTCATCAATTTTTCATTTTAAGTGCAGGTGCTTCTCTATGAAGCAACTAAGATGACTCATGTAGCGAGTTTTATGTCAATTAACCCAAGTCAATTGACCATATGTACCAGGTTTTGAAACACCACATAGACTTAATTGCTCGAGTCAAATAGCCTCGAATAAGAACATTAAGATATTGAGCTTATTAGAGGATATACTTAGGCTTAGGTCTACAAAAAATAATCAATTCATTTTCAAAGTCAACTTATCAACAAGTGACTGTCATCTCAAATCTTACACATGCTGTGAAGTCCCATTTACAATATCATAGTGTATGCAGTGCAAAAGGTACATGAAGACATGCCTATACGAATTACTCAATATCAACCCAAGCAAGTAATGTAAACTATGCTTCATCTTATCAACTATGTCCATACATGATCACGACATGGAAGTTTAAGAATGTCATATATTATGCTGTAATAAAGTTACCATTCCCATTTTTGTTTTTCAATTTTTTCAATTTTTTTTTTGTTTTTCTTTTTCAAAAAAAATGAATGCGTCACACACAAAATAAAACAAAAATCAACCACACGAACCAAAACAAAACGCACATGTGTCAGTGCAAATATGACTAAATGCATATGCATGAAACTAAATCCTAAAAAAACAAATAAATAAATGTGATGAATGCAAAAGTTAATAACACATAACAATTAAGCACACGCATGCACCAAAAATACCTAACCAGCTAGGTATGCAAATACTCTTACCTTTAAAAGCGCCGTGATCTATTTCAAAATTTTTCAAATCACTCTTATTCACCCAAACTTGCTTAGCGACATGAATATTCATATTCATCTATGCCATTGAATTCATCAATTGACTCACTTGATTAGTAAGAAAGTGAATCTGACCAGCAAACTCCTAATTCTTATTTCTATTTAAGCTTCGATTTCTATTTCTGTTCAGAAAATGTTGATACCTAGCTTTTATGTGTCCTAACTCACAACAGTGAAAACATATAGGGATAAATCTAGGACCAATGTTATGTAGACGCGGACGTCTATTCCTAGGTCGACGGCTCTGTTTAGTAGGCCAAATCCCTTAGCCTTAAGATCGGGGCTAGACACATGTTTAGGCTGGTTAGTGGCAGGGACAAACGTGGTCTTAGAAATACTAGAACTGTTTTCCTTAAAATCTAGACCTCCTTTATTTCTAGCCGACTTGCCCATTCCTAAAATGTTATCTAACTTTTCAGAACCATTAGAGAAGGCAAGCAGTTAAGACTTAGAACATTCTAGATCGCTCATAAGGTTCTTAACCTGGGTTTCTAAGGTCTCTTTCTCAATGTTCAACTCACTGACTCTCCTAGAGGACTTCTCAAGCTCACTGGTAAGGTTATTAACTTGACTCTCTAAAGTTTTATTCATGGATTTCACTTCACTCAGGATCGAGGTAGATTCCTTAATGTAAGCTACTAACTTCTCATTTTTCAATTCAAGTTCCTTATTCTTCGCATTCGAACCTTTGTTTTTAGTAAAAGATTTAAGACTCTCCTCATACATCGTAACATAAGCCTATAGATATCTTCCTCACTCATAGACTCTTCATCAAAATCCTCATGATTATCTGAGTCATCTTCTCTTTCATTCCCCTTATTAGGTTCATTCTTAATTCTTGTAGTAAAGGTAATATATTTTCCACTTTCCTCGCGAGTTGATTTCTCACTCTAATTGTCCGAGTTAAACTCGTCATTAGTGAGAGTAGCATTCATAGCCTTATCCGAATTTCTTCTACTGCTAGTGCACTCACTTTTAACGTGGCCTAAACCTCAACAATTGTGGCATCTCACAAATTTAGGACTCTTCCTAGACTCACTTGGACCACTTCTATGATTCTCTTGAGATTTTTGTTTATTCCTAAACATTTTTCGGGATTTTTTTAGTAAAGTATGCTAATTCTTCTTCATTAGGAGAATTTGAATCCGATGACTCTTTATGACTATTCATAACAGTTTTTAAGGCCAATGACTTATCGTTTGTGTGCTTAGCTAATGTCAACTCATAAGTTTGGAGAGATCCAACCAACTCTTCCACCTTAATAGAGTCTATATCCTTACTCTCCTCAATGACATTGATTTTAGCCCTAAATTCCTCATGCAAGGATTTAAGGATTTTTCTAACAATTTTTTACTCGGGTATTTTCTCTGCTAGGCTGAAACTAGAATTAACTATGTCATTTTTTAAGCTCGCATAGAATTCATCAAATGTCTCATTCTCTTTCATCCTAATCTCTTCAAACCTAATGGTCAGCATTTGCAATTTTGAGTCCTTAACCGCTTGAGTTCTCTCATGTGTGGTTTGTAGATTATCTCAAACCTCTTTAGCTACCTCACACATAGACATTCTCCTAAACTCTTCCGGGGATACCACCATAAATAAGGCATGTAAGGCTTTGCGGTTCCAGTTACATTCATCTAAGTTCGTCCTAGTTCAATTAGCAATAGGGAATATTTCATTATTAATAGTAGAACTAGGTGCATCACAATCATTCATAACACTTAGCCAAATAAGCTCATCCATAGATTTCAAAAAGGCTCTCATCCTCACCTTCCAGTAGGCATAATTACTGTCATCAAAATAAGGCGAGACGGATAATGAATCACTCATCTAGATAATATGGGTCAATGAACAAATTTGAACTCTGATACCACTTGTGACAAATTACCAAATTAACGGGTACTAAGTTACCGAATGGTTATTAATTATCATTTTTAGTTTTGATCATACGTGCGAAATTAACCAATCAAAAGCAACAAGTCACTTTTCTAGATGGTTAATCAAACAAGTCAATTTTTCTAAGTTTGAATACCTCAGTAATAAAGAAAACAATAAATAACAAATGCCAAAATGATGACGGAGAAACCCCAAATGGGTAAAAACTTCAGGATCAAGCCAGTTACATCCACTATAGATAATATGGATTATAGACCGTTTCCAGCCTAGCAAACTCCACTAATTCTCGCTGTTGTAATTCTTATAATCTCCAAGATCTGTTATATCGATCAGGTTCCTGATATTCTACAATCAGATGTTGTCTAGCCAACTCCACTAGACTTCCCCATCTACTTTCTGTAGCTTCCAAGATCTGCTGTCTCCTTTCAGCTTGCCGATCTTCTTCAATTGTCTCTTCCAAGTGGATTTTCAAGAATCTCCAATTCTTGTGCTTACAATTCACCTCTCCCAATTCCCAACCGAGAGAATACTTCCTCAAAGTGTTAAGGAATTGAGATTTTCAAAACTTTGTTACCAGATCTCAAGAATGATATGAATAATTCCACTAATGAATCGTGTTCTTGGATATCTCAAAAGATGATATGAATACGTTATACCAATGAAGTACAATAAGACAACCACACATTTTCATGCAAGAGCATCTATATTTATAGTTGTAGGTGTATGAATAGTATGGGCCGTGTAAAACTCTCCAAAATCGTGAACTAGGGTTAACCGTGTAACATTGTCACTTGAGTGAGGGCACTTGTCGCTCAAGACAAGGGTATGTCGCTCAAGCAACGCTTGGGCGAGAAGCGAACGGCAATAATTCTTTTATTGTCACTCGAGCAATAACTTAGCGTGATGCTAGCGAAATTCCGGTACCGATTCTTCCATGTTTCCAAATTCGAACTCAAACCCTATGCTACATAACTCAACTGTACAAAATTGCACTTCACCCCTTGACTTTTACACATGTTCAATTAAGTTCTTTTTTGTTTACAGAATTGCCAATTGCAATATTGAACCTAAGAAATTATAAGGGTTTGTACTACTCTTCTTAACAAGATTAACATTTTAAGATGGAACCCAAAATTTGAACATGGTATAAAGACTGATTAAACTCGAATGAGCAATTCGATCTAATTAAAACTCAAAAAATGAGCACACGAATTTCAAGATTAATTTGCTCAAACGAGTCATCATCTTGCAGGGCATTGTTAAGGGATAAAATTTCACATCTATTAAAAATGAAAACTTAGATCAATTTATAAGGATTTGTGTTACTCCTCTAAATAAGGTTGACTTTTTAAGATGGAACAAAACAACATTTCTCTAATTTTAATATTAAGCCTAAAGAAAAGGCAAGAAGTAGCTCCTATAGGCAATGCGACAACCATTGCTCATTTTCAATGTACATGTCAACTTCTCCCTTCTTGTAGTGATCTATTTCTGTTTAGTTTCTGCATATTTATACAAATATGAGATCCATATCTAGTATCCAATACCCATGAAACTAATGAAGTAGATATAA
>CAIGRS010105645.1:0-10446 GCA_903798395.1 Fraxinus floribunda | reverse complement strand
GTGAATCATTTATATTTTCCCAAGTAACGTGAGATTCTAATAGTTTTTGCAATTCAAATGAAATTAAATTGTTGCTTGAGTTAAATGAAGTTTTGCTTCTTGCATATTGTCACTTATCACCCTGAGTTAAATAAAACTGTATAAGATTGGTTCTTGCAAATTAAAGATTTTGGAAATTGTTTCCAAATCGAACAATATGGAACCACGTGTAAAATTGCTCATAAAGATGTTGAANTAAATGAAGTTTTGCTTCTTGCATATTGTCACTTATCACCCTGAGTTAAATAAAACTGTATAAGATTGGTTCTTGCAAATTAAAGATTTTGGAAATTGTTTCCAAATCGAACAATATGGAACCACGTGTAAAATTGCTCATAAAGATGTTGAAATCATTATTTTCCTCGATTTTTGGTTTTATAATTGCAATACAATACTAAAAGGGAGGCCCTAAGTTGGTGTTGGAAAATTTGGAGTCTGATTTTAATAGCAAAAACTGCAATCTTGAACTTTCGGATTTTCCTTCTACGCCCCTTACCAACTCTTTCACTCCATATCTAAATTTTAATTCTAGGGTTTTGAGAACCAGGGTTTCACCTGTCTAATCTTCTCTCTCCTTTTGCATTCATATTCACCCATCCATATATAGATGGATATTGCTTAACTATTATAATTCCAAACAAAATAAAAAAAGGAGGTGAATATGAATGCAAAATAAAAAAAAAGGGAAAAAATGGCATCTTTCCGTCCATCAGATGCCTTTTTTTATTTTGTTTGGAATTATAATAGTTAAGCAATATGAATGGGTGAATATGAATGCAAAAATTATGAGTTGTTTAGTTTACGAGAATGATCTTAGAGATGCTACGAATTGCAACTTCTTATTAATAATCATATTCAACTTCACATCGATGATTTTGTGCATAATCATAGATATTCAGAATTTGCATGTTTGGTAAAGAATATTAGAAAGCATCGGACTACATTGACAATTGAGGAAGTAAAATAACTTAAAAGATTGTTTTTTTATACACGCACCTTATGCTCTAAATCTTCTCTAAATCAGGAATACTAAAGTAGTAGCAATAATAATCTTTTCTTCGTGTGGCTTATTTCTGTCTCTCAGGCGCCGGCTGTCCACTGTCCTGGTACGTCTGAAGATGGCCGAACACTTGACAGAAGCAGTCACGTATATTGAGCAGGGACATATTCGTGTAGGACCTGACACTGTTACTGATCCGGCATTCCTTGTTACAAGAAATATGGAAGACTTCATTACGTGGGTTGATACATCCAAGATAAAGAGAAGGGTCTTGGAGTACAACGATAAGATGGACGACTATGATGCAATGAACTGAGCTTTCAGGAGGAGTCATCTTAACTGAAGCTGCTGCCGAAGCTTGATTATTAAAGCTAAAAGGACAATCCTTTTTGGATAAGTGAGAGAGAGGGGAATGTGGCCTTGTAAAATTTTTGATACATCTGACGAAAGACATCTTCTTTACATGTAACAGGATAATCTTTTCAAAATATTTTTTGTTGCTCTTTGAGTAAACTTGGAATATCTCTAGTAGTAATGTATGATCAAAACATACTCTAATGTCGTTTCATAGTTTTGTCATGTACGTTCGAAATTGAAACTTACTTTTCAACTTCCATCATGTAAAATGGAAGAGCTCTATTTCCATCTTTTAGACTGCTTGATGGACTGAGAAACCATGCCTACTGCTTTTCATCTTATTTTGTCATCCCAAATGGTCGAAAATACATGCAAGAAACTGATTGCTGCACATATTCTTAAGCCATGAAAATCAGTGTCATGAAGAGTTTTTCAAGGAGTCTAGAATTCAACTGTAACTGTAACAAACTGTAGAACAATACGCTAATCAATTTCAGTCTCTTGTAAAGGTCACATTACCTTGACATCTTAATTAGCAAACTGAAAATGTTGCACAGAAAGTATGGGACAATTGACAATAGTGTTTACAATTATAGGACACGGGAACGGATAGTGGGGCGATAAATAGTGACTTGACTTGAACGCATCAGATGATACTTCCAGAAACATGGGAAGAATCAGCTACTTGGTACTAGAAATCATCTTAGCAGTACGATACAAGACAACCTGGCACAAACGTGCAGGCTTCGTTGAAACTCATTAAATAGTATTTGCAAGTCTCATGACACCAGACTCCCAGCAATGGTACAGCAATTTAAGATTCCACTTTGACAGTCTACAAGGAAAAAAAAAAGCCAGAAAGCACCTTTTTTGACTGTGAAATGACATTCTTAAGCAGAGGTTACTTGTCATAAAATGCCAGAAGCTGCTTCACATGATTTTGCCATGCAGCGACATTTTCTCCGTCGACAGTGACCCAATCGACCACAGTTGAGGCTGGCTGTTCCCACCATTCATCAAGCTACAAAAAAATGCCACAGAAACAACGGAAAGTAAGACCAACAGTAAGATTATTGTAAACAAACAATTCTTTTCATGTGTTTGTTAAAAATATGTACAAAGGATTGGAATTTGGAACCATGGGGAGAATTGATGTAAAACACAGACGAGTCACTTGGATATCTTTCAGTAACTGTTCAAAGGATACAACAGTCTGATTTGAAAATGAAGTATTGGATATCAGTCACCTAGAAAGCACAGCCATATACTTGGATATGCATATTTGCTGGTTTGTTTCTCATGAGACTGCCCCTCTCACATTCATGCAAAGTGTAACAAGATTCTGTAGTATCAGGTTAATATGAGCCCATCATTTACAAATGTTATATCAATAAGAAACATGCACGTCCAGAGATTGCGATGTAGAAACATAAAATTTTATCTTTTAGTGCCAAAACCTGGGCTTCTTCCATGGTGCGCTGAATACGATCAAGTTCACAACTAAAAGGAACTTCTGACTTTCTATAGTGAAAGTCATTGGTTGTCGATTTAATTCCAACTGATTAAAGGAGACAGCTCTTAAGGTTCAAAATAGGTCTTTTAACCTCCATTTAATTCCAACTGATTAAAGGAGACAGCTCTTAAGGTTCAAAATAGGTCTTTTAACCTACAATATGGAAGTCACGCATTGGTTCGAGGATATTGTGGTCATCTCTAACATAATAATTCTAAAGCGAGAATGTTGAAGTTCACATAAACCTAAATCATGTATGAACAAAAGCTACAGAACTTAGGTTAAAGTTCTGTACATGAAGGGAAAAAGAGAGAGGCTGAAAAGGAAAAGGAGCAAAGGTTGAAGCAGTTGATGACGTGTGGGAATGAAGTTTTGACAACTAGCCAACTTGAATTCTCACACGTTAGTATATTAAATCATCTTTCCAATAAGATTTTTGCAACAACAAAGACAAAAGGAGAAAAAGGGCCTGTTTGAGAGGCTTTTGAAAAGTCAAAAGCTGCTCCTTAGACTAAGAAATTGCTTTTTAACATGTTCTAATAATTTTCTAGAAGTATTTTCTGGAAGCGTTTTATCTCGCTAGAAGAGTTTTTAGAGGAAGCTCTAGAGCAGAAACCTGCTAAAGAGCCCAAAATATATTATCTCATCTACAGAAAAAAGGAAAATAACTTGAAGTATTGAAGGTTACTAACCAAGCCTCTGACATATTTGCAGTCTTCAAGGAATTTTTGAGCATTTAGAACAGCATTCTTTAATTCTGGAATCCACTTCTCCGTAATAGTTTTTTCTTGTTCAGCGGCCAAATTTAGGCAATAATTAGTCGTCCTGCAAGACGGGGTTAACATAAATCAATAAAGCCATCTACCTTTGTCCCAAAAGAAAAGACCAAATAGGTTTACTCTTAAGCTCAAGTTTGTGCTTCCTACTCATAATTCATAAGTTTGTGATGAAAAAGAAAACACAAACAACACTAAACAGGAAAAAAAACGTAAATTAAATAACGAGAAATCTCGGCCCCAAACGCTGCATTTGAGTTTTGTCAGGTCCTCCCATTCTGCCTCAAATAAATGTCCATGCAGACAGCATGAGAACATAAAAGAGTCAATGTGGGTTACACGTACCTATCGTACTCTTGCCGTGCACGATGAACCTGATTCAACAATGAATGACCGCTCTCAACAAGATCCCTTCGTACATGAACCAAATTAATAGACTTGGCCAAGTCTTCCATTACACAAGCCTCGGAACATCGAAGCTTTAAACAAAACTCCATGGACTCCAGGACTGATGCTAAACCAGCATCCAAGCCATCCAACCCTAGGGATAAATTATAATTAGCACAAACATATTATATCAGATATGTATTCTTGTCAGAGGTAATCTTGCATGAAAAAAGGATCATGCAACCAACCACTTCCACATCCACAGAGGAACAACAAGAATAACTCCTTAATACTTGGTAAAAAACCAATTTTGGTAAAGGAATGTCATTGGGAACCATAGCCAATTCATATTCAGAAATGTGACAACTAAGAATAAGTTTGAGTTTCTCTTCTATCAAGTTCTAGTTTTTCTTTTATCACAGGAACTTTAGTACAACTTTTGGTTCGAATTTCTAATGACCTATTTGTGGTTGGAACGAATCTTGGAGATCGAAACAAAAAATTATATGAATTCATGCTAAGTCCTTGGAATGCCCAAAGCTTACCAAGAAGTGGGACTATCACATACAGAAGTCTAAATATCAACTTTTTGATTAACATATTTTACACAAAACTAAAGTGGAGGTGATTTACTCAAAAGTCCACCAGCATGCTATCCAAGAAAGCACCCAGGAGAAATTCTAATGATGGACAAATTCTAACCAGCAGGATACTGCAGGGCAGCAGAAATACGGCATATAGAAGGTACTGCAGAAGGATCTCTGCCACCAGCTCTTGCAGTCAGCACTGCAGCATTCCTTTCAGCAGTAGCAATTGCTTCAGGTCCTGTAGATCCATTACCACCCATTGCCTCCAAGAGTGCCTGATCAGAAAGAAAAGGGTGCATAAGAGACCTAAATGACACAAATATTACGAGCGTGTGAACTGGTATTTTTCTTGTTGCTGGATGGGTCTATTTTGACTTTTTAAGTTTTGAGGTAGAAAATTGTTATAGAAGGAGGCTAACTTATATTAGCTTATCAGCAGGAAGACGTATCAAAGCAAGAGTTCACTCAAATGAAAGAACTATTTATGAAATGTACTTATCCATATATTGGGAAAATAAAGCCAACATCAAAATAAAATTATAAATTAAAAGTTTTCCAATCAGAAAAGATGACATAATGAATCTAGCATTCTGATCTGCAAATCAGACAACATGTACTGCAGGATACATTCAGACATTTTAATCTGCATTTACCTACCTGAGGGGTTGATGGAAGCATGTAAAGGCTATTATCAGGAGTTTGGTAGAAAGCTGAAACTTCCTTATCAATGAGATCTCTTGCACCATTTGACAAGTCCACAACAACATTACATGCAGGAATTATGGTGCTTGATGCATCCTCCCTTGCAGCTAATGGCTGCTGACTCCAGAAAGAAGCAGCATCCTACAGTATCCAGGGAAAATTAATAAACCAATAGATTGCTAAACTATAAACAAAAGTTCCATTTATCCTACCAGTATACGTAAACTAAAGCAGCCTTGTAGTCCTTATATAAACCACTTGGTGAGATTGTTACCAATATACTCCCTCCATCTTATGTTTTTTAATGAACTTACCTTCTCTTGATGTCACAAGAAATATGTCATGGCCAAAGAATGGACACATTTTTACACAGATTAAAACTCGACTGTTCAAAGTTCCCAATACAAATTAAGAAAAAATGGTGGCCATGTATTCCAGCTCAACTGAAAATGTGTACAAGTGAAGCATAAAAAGTATGAATTCTCTACTCAAATATTGAAATTCTTCGAAATGGCAAATCAATTCAAGGAATTTCTTTTGTTGAAAGAGTAACGATTATTTATCCTGTTCATTCTTCGACTTATCATTACTCCTGACAGTAACTATTCTCCACGAAGGGGTGACAAAAGGTTGATTTTAAGAGAGAAAGAAGTGAGAATCCTCTTTCCAATATAAAAAAAAGCTATATTTTCAGCACTTTATCGTCTGACCATTACTGATGCTTTTGATTTGAGATTTGAAATTTGAAATTATGGATGTAATTTTTACCTAATTACTTTATGAAAATTTATCACAGGAAAATTATTGATAATTGTCTTGGGAAATAAACCAGTCCTACCACAGATAGAAATGGTTTTTCTGAGAGAGAAAGAAAGCTATATCCTACCATGTTTACTCTAAGTAATGTATTGTAGATTGTTTCCAGTTCAGATCTGCGGGCATCAAACTCCTCAATTTTTTTCCACTTCTTTCTTAACGAGTTCTCCGCTTCCTTCCTTTCAGCACACAATTTATTTAAGCGTTGTACTTCAGACATCAATATGTTCAAGCTACCCCGCAATCCAGCAGCTTCTCTTTCCTTGGTCCAAACCTCTAACTGCAAAGGAGAGAGGCAGATGTATGATGTACAAAGCAGTGAAAAGTTTTAAGTTTGAACTTAGAGTCGAATTACTACCCAAAAAAACTGAACAAAAAGGCTGAAAAAACATGCACGAAACCATTACATTTAAGTAAATGATCAATCGAAGATGTATGTTATACTTGATAGTTTATTTATTTATTTATTTAATTGAAGAGCAGCAGGGGCATAGATATGTCCATAATCCCCCAATTAGTGCCAGAATCACGATATAGGAAGAAAAAACTCAATACATATGCAAAATAACCATCTGTTTGGCCGTACAAAAGTGCTTCCAAAAGAAACACAAATGTCCTTTCTTAAAAAGCTAAACAAAAAACAACCTTGCACCGACTGCATTTTTTTCGTTTTCCTATTTTTTTCAAACAGTAACCTTAGGACCCGTCAACTACCAGCATGGGAGGGTAATCATTTGACACTGTTGATTGGCCACTGCACATGCATGGAGAGGCAGAGATGATGGAGTTCCCCATTGTTAGAAGTACCTCAAAGTGCTGTTCTCATACTTATCTCTTTCTACACCAATGCCAAGTTTCTGCTTTTTAACCTGCTCTTCAGTCCACGCCCAAATTATAATAAAATGCTTCGGCCTATCAATATGTTAAGTACAAATTTTAAAGCTGGTTCAAGATCAACAGTTCAGTTGCAGCCCAACATAGAACCAAGCTCTGCCTAACCTTCCAGTCTTATTTTTTCTTCCCAAAGAAATATTACCCTTTAACACATTAGAAAATCAAACAAATATTTCAAGTGAATATAAAGGTGATTCTTAATTAATTGTATCATATCACTGACACCTCAGAATATTCATATGATGTGTGGTCTTAGCACATTATGAGTTATTCTTAGGGTAATTAGAGTAAATTAAGAGATGGAGTCCAAACTGCAAATTAAAGCAACTGGATGGTGATCTCGGAAGTGTGGGGACCACTCCCTTTTTACATGAATGCAGAGGGGATGGCAAGTCAACAATGAGATATAATCTTCCTTGATTATAAAGATGACTTGTCATGCCCTGCTCAAAGCTAATTTTATGCAGCATAAGCCAAATCCAAAAGGCATCTAAACCCGATAAAATACGACTCCAATTTCAAAAAAGAACCATCAAATAACGCAGGTCAGTTATAAAGTTATCATCGAAACTCAACTGACGTAGCTCATGCATACCTAGAAACTAGAATAAATATTACCTCAAGTTGCCTGAGGCTGCTCATACTCTGTGACGTTCCTGCAGCGATAAGTGAGTGGTTTGAAACTGCACCACCAGTTCCATGAAGACGTTTCAAAAGTAGTTGGCTCATGTTTCTAGCTTCAGCAGCTTTGTTGAGTGCATCTTCAGTGGCCAAAAATTGCTGAACATGTGCTTTCTGCAGGAAATAAAATATATTACTTACAATTGAAAAATAAAACAAAAGTCAATACATAAAGAGGCCACTAGAGAAAGAAGGATGACCTGTCTTTCCAGAAGTTGATTTTCACTCCCTCTTGAAGGAGCATCACCTCCAAGCTTCCCATTTCCATAAAGCTGATGGTGTAATGGTGAGTTTATATCAGGAGATGAAGCCTCAATTATTGTGTTATTGTCATACTTGTATCTACATCAGACAAAGATTTCTTACAGTAAATCAAATGAAAAAACAAGGTTAAAGAAACAGTGAAGCACCAAAAAAAATTAAACAGCATGAGAACGAAACGAAGTATAGAAATTGAACTGAGAATGAATCATAGATACATCAAGGCAACACTTCATGAATGGAAAAAAAGTTTCAGAAAATACACGAGTTAACCAGAGATGGAGTGTATAGAATTTGAATACAACAAGAACTTAAGGTTTTTTGCCCAGTAAACGTTGTGTCACGTGAACCAATCTTTTTCCACCACTCCATTAGACCCAACACTACATCTACCAAAAGTAAATTAATCAAATATTTCATTACCAAATAAGGCCATGATAATTTTGGTCTCTGTCTCCTTTTCTAAAAAGTTCTACATGGATAGCATGGCTCTTGTGAATCAAAGCTAAGTCTATGACATGCCTTGACAATGTGTTTTCCTTCCCTTAATTTTTTGTTAATTATTGTTATATCAACTAGTTGACATATATTGAAATTTTTTATTTTATTCATTCTAGTATAACTACAAGTCCATCTTAACATCTTCATTTTCTACAGCCATGGTCTCATGGACATTGTCTTTTAGAATCCTAAACATTCACTATTATAAAGTATAGTTGGTCTCATAGCTGTGTAGAACTTGCCTTTATAACTTGGTACCTTCAGATTACATAGAAATTTTGTAGCATCTCTCCAAAGTGTTTGAACCACTCTTATTCAATGCATAGATCATTTTCAACTCTTATTTCTTATTATAAATCAGACCTAGATACTTAAAACAGTCATTCTTGAGGACCATGTAACTTTTATTGCGACTCCATTACCATCATTATTTCTACTATGATTATATTATAAATCAGACCTAGATACTTAAAACAGTCATTCTTGAGGACCATGTAACTTTTATTGCGACTCCATTACCATCATCATTTCTACTATGATTAAATGTCATTCTATGTATGCTATGATTAATTGTCATTCTATGTATTTCGTAAGTTCCATTTAAGTTCTGTTTTATGTTATATCCAATATTCTAAAAAGCACGTCTAGGCGCAAAGTGTAGTCAAAGCGCCCTACCTAAGGCCTAGGTGTGCGAAAAGGCGGTCAACTCTTTTCTTGAAGTCTAATGCGGGCCTAGGCGCACGTTTATTTATTTTTTAAACTTTTTTTTCCAATTTTCTTGAATCCATTTATCTGTTGAACCCATTGACCAAATGAATATTAAATATATAAATTGAAGTTTTGGCCACTTAACAATAAATAACCATGACTATTTTAATTTTTTAAACTATAGGAATGTTTAAGAAATTATGTATTTACGGTTTTGAGAGTTCTTTTGTTGGTAATTTCAAAAGTATTTATGAAGTTCCTATAAATCTATTAAGTGGAAATTGTCTAGTTGGAAATTTGAAAATTATATAGTTTTTGGAAATTTGAAAATTGCATAGTTGTAGGAATTATTAAGTAATTGTATTATTTATGATATGAGAAACAGTAGTTGCAAATATTTACGGAATCATATAAATAACGGCTCGCAAAATATATCAACTAAGAGCTCATATACTGGAAATGGAATCAAAGTAAGTAACTTGCAACCATCATTAACAATTGACAAATATGAATCGAATTTCTCAAGTGCACTGCTTTATCTTTATAATATGGAAAAACACCTCAATCAATCAAAAAGCTGGAGGGTAGCATTGACTTCCAAACATAATGGCAGCAGCATAGATAACCTGCAGAATAGGAATGCTTTGGCAAGAAATACAGAGGTGCAAGATGTAGTGTGAACAGAGAACTGAGTCAACTGACTAACAAATAGTAGGACAGGAAGATTCAGAATGTAGTTTACTAATCTTTCATTACAACTCAAATTGTGTTAAGTACGAAAGTGAATAAATGAGAACACACCAGAAGGAGACAAGTATATACATACCTTAAGGCTTCTGCATCAGCTCTAACATCAATTTTCTCTATTTCTCTAGTAATCAGAGCTTTCAACCTTTGGCTGTACGAAGTGATTGCCTGCAGTAAATGGGGAGGACTTTTTATGCAATCTACAATTACATCTCTAATCTCAGTGGTTAAATCACCATCAAAGTCAATTCCTAATTTTGCAGATTCCAACTGAGGATTTGTATGGATTCCACTTCCATCGTAAGCTGGAAAAGAGCTGTGAATCTTTTCAGTCATCTGCATTACAAGGGATTCACACACTTTTCGGATATTTCTTTCCCTCGTTGTCTCAATAAGTATGACGTCATCTGCAGATTTGGCGCCTTTAACAGCTAAAGCTTCTTTCTCACTATTTACGTGGAAACTGGTAACCATTTC
>CAIGRS010105635.1:0-13648 GCA_903798395.1 Fraxinus floribunda | reverse complement strand
TGCCCATCAAGAAGTCCATTTCTACTCAGCTCTGCCACGCTATTCTCACTCATATGCCCGAGTCGCATATGCCAAAGTTTTGTAATTTTATCATCTATTAAAGAATAGGTAGAAACTGCTGCATCCCCTGTTATTGTGGAACCATGAAAAATGCATAACTGTGTAGAGTTTTTATGTCACTTCATGACAATAAGAGCACCCCCGGCTCACCTTCAAAACATTACCTTCACCAGTGTATCTATAAGCTTTGAGTCAAGTGCACTTAAAGATATGTGATTGCGCTTCAGTTCTAGAACATGCCCTACATCTGTAAGTATTCTGGTAGCCCCATTGAACATTTTGTTTTGATTGTACCAACTCCGACAATTTTGTAAGGCACGTTGTTTTCCATAATAACTGCACCTCTTAAAACTCCTTCATATGTTAAAAACTAGTCCCTGTTGAGACACATACGAAAAGTACAAGTAAAGTGAAGGACTCATTCTTTATATGGTTTGGAATCCATGTTAGAAATCACAAGAAACTCTCATTTACTTTGTCCATCTTCCATAACATCAGTCTCCGCTAAATTAACATATTGCTTCCCTTTCTCAGTAGCACCAGCACCATTATTTATGTTCTTCAAGGCATAGCAATTAGCTCTAATATGGCTCTTTTTCTTACAATAGTGACATGTCTTCTCAACATGTCTAAATTTCGATCTGCCTCTCATATTTCTGCCACGATTCCTATCTTGGTTTTTCCAATGCACAACCAAGCCTTCAACATGATTCACAGATCCCCCAACAAGATGCATCATCTTCTCCTTAGATAGTAAATCATCATAGACCTCTTACACGGTGAGAGTATTCCGATTATAGAGAATAATATCTCTAAAAGTCACATATGATGTGGCAGAGAATACAATAACATCAATGCCAAGTCCTCCTCATCATACTTAACTTCTAATGTCTCCAAATCGTCCGTGATTTCTTTGAACATGGTTAAGTGATCATCAAATGACGCGCCTTCAGACATATGGTGAGAATACAAGCGCTATTTCAAGTATAGCTTGCTGATCAAGCTCTTTGTCATGTAAAGTTGCTCCAACTACAACCATAACACAGCGATACTTCTCTCCTTTTGAATATACTGAAGAATTTGATTTGAAAAATGTAGATGAATTTGAGATTGGATTTTCTGATCCCTACGTTGTTTTTCATCCTGCGTCTAGGTAGCAGACATCCTATCAAAACCAAACAGGGCTTCCTCCAAATCCATCTGCATTAGAACTGCTCTCATTTTCACTTGCCATAAGGTAAATCTTGTGTTTTATCCAACAATGGGATATCATCCTTCATTGTCGCCATGCGGAACAATCAACATCGTTTTGATACCACTTGTTATAAATTTAGAGCGCAAGGTAATGATGATAATGGAATAAACAAGAAAATAAATACCAAGATTTACGTGGAAACCCAATACGGGAAAAAAAAACCTCGAGCAGATGAGGAGAAATCCACTATAATCAATAGAAGTTGTGTTTACAAGATTTCAATGTACTCAATTGAAATCTAAAACTCTCAAGATTTGTATGAATCACTCTCTATTATGTTATGTTATGTTCTTCTATACAAGTCGTGCCACACACACACACACACACACACACAAAACCTAGACAACAAGTTGTAGAATAATAGGAGTATCCAAAATTGCGTAAAAAATGAAAACGGACCTGAGCCGGACAAGCCTGTCGCTCGAGTGAAAGGCAGGCGATAGCCCCATTGATCGAGCAACAGAGCAGTGCCAGGCGAGCGATCAAGTTTCGGGTTGTTTTCTATCGGGCTAGCTCGAGTGTCCAGCTAGCGCCAAGCTAGCGAAAATGCGGCAACATTTTCCTCCTATTCATAATTTTGATTTTTTTCAAGAGCACTCCAATTTAGACTCCAATACCCACTAGAATTTGGGTCAAACCACAACAAAGTATAATAATCATCATTCATGAATTTTCATCAATGGAATTGAATGAAGTTACCTTAACTAAAATCAAATTAAAGTATAGTTACTTGATTGAAATCAAATTAAAGTAGAATTATCCGATTTAATAAAATTCAAGCGTATTTATCTGATTCACACTAGAGTAAAGTACATTTACCCCAAAGACTTATTATGTTAAAGTGAATTATACTAAATTAGGTTCAAGAAGAGAGATCTCTAAAATAATGTCTTTTATATAGGGTTCACGTCCCCGTAAAAAAGGTAACGGGGTGACATACAAAGATTATTGTTTTGAAACTTCTAGTCAGTTCAATTATATCTCACAGATCTAATTATAGAGAAAAAAAAATTTTAAATGAGGGAGGACATTATAGTTTTGGTGGAAAAAAATCCTTGAAGACTCAAATCGGAGGTCCTGATTTCTTCAAGTTAATCTTATATTTTCTGTATCTTTTATTATTTTGTTTTGTTCTTCGATATGAACAATTTATTTTAGTACCATTTTTATCAGAGTTAGGCATGGATCAATAAATCGATCAACGAGTGAAATATTTCAAGAAGGTGATGAAAATTATATTGTATGGTATGCCGGAGACATCTTGTACCAGTATTGCAAACGAGGACAATGTTCAATAAAGTGAGTATGTAGCAAGAACTTTATTGGACTTTTATTTAATACACGTATCAATCAAATGCCATAATGGTGTTTTCAACTCTGATTCAATGGAGTATCTTCAATTGAGATTCAAAAATTGTATTATCAAATTATATTGGAAATGAAATAGAAGACAAATTCTTTCAGACAAAGTCCAACCCTGAGGAAATTCCTGTTTTCTAGGTTGAAGGAATTTTACGATCCCATATTCAGTCCAGGAAAGTTATTTTTTATTAGTATTTTTAATTTTCAATTGTAGAATTTTTTTTATTTAATGTTTTCGGTTTGAAAGAGTTTAGGTAACTAAAGGGGCATGTCTAATAGATGATAATAGAAATCATGCACAATAATTTCTGTCCGTGATCAAGGCCTAGCATGATTCCACGAGTTAATTCTGTTCTTACTTACCTAGTTTAGCTCTTGTGATATTATGTACAGCAAAGCATCATTAATATGTTATTTCCTTTTTTTTTTGGTACCCAGGTATCCTAACTTAGCCAGACTAATTTCCTAGACCACCAGCCACCGGCCCCTCAGTAACAACGGAGGTAAACCGCGGGTTATGCCCAAATTGATCAGGGTTCGAGCACCCCTTATACTCCTGACCTCAAGGGAGCCTTCCTCCATGGTTATTACATCACCAAGCTGTTCCAACCAATATTGATTATTACATCACTCAACTGCTCCAATCAGGAATCAAACTCCCCATGCTGAGGTTGCAAGCCCAGCAATGCCCTTTGTGAGGAAATAATGGCACAATGATTGGGCTTTTTTATTGATAATGGGCTGAAGATATGGCTATTGGGCTGGACATTTATTATTATTACTTGGAAGCCCTATTATGGTTTGTCAATTGAAGAAAACGGGTTCCTACCTAGTGTTTTAAAGCTAATGCGTTTTTGTTAAGTGGAGGACTTATAATAATTCTTTATAAAGTCAAAGGGGCTGGGTACTCATGATCAAAAAGTGAAAATCAGAATTCCCAATTTTCTCTCACGCANTTATAATAATTCTTTATAAAGTCAAAGGGGCTGGGCACTCATGATCAGAAAGTGAAAATCAGAATTCCCAATTTTCTCTCACGCACAGTTCTCTCTCTCTCTCGCGCAACTCTCTCGGCTTTCTCTCTACGTTTTCAAATTTTAGCACTTCTTTTAGAAAATCTTGTTAATCAATCATTGTATAGCCTTAGTACATTTCTTGAGTGATTTGTTGTGAGCTATTGTGTATCCTTGTGTGGATTCATTTGTTCGATTGCAAGGGATTCCGAAATTCTTGATTCTTGGGTGATTCATTGTTGAGTGCGATTGTAATAGTTTAGCCTATGTACTTCTCTTGAGTGAGTTGTAGGGTGCTCTTGGTATTTCCTTGTGTGGAGAGCATTTTCTGATTTGTAGATGGTTCGATGCCTGTGACGTGCATCTTGTTGTGATTCTTGTGAAGTGTCGGTTGTAAAGAAGAACGGTCTTTATCCTTGGTTAATAGAAGTGATTTCTTCCGGTTGGCGGAAGCTCAAAAGGGGATTAGGATTTATCCGAACCTCTTGCCTTAGGACCAAAATCTCTCGTGTTCATTTTTTCTATTTTTCAGTTTCTTGCACTTTATTTTTTGTTGATTGAATGGTTGTTGATTGTTTTGATTTGGCTAATTTGAAGTTTTGAATCCCAACAGAGTTCTATTTTTTTTATTTCATCCTTACCTTTAGAAGTGGTTCAAACCCATGTCAATGACCTGATAAGACTTCGCTCCTATCACTTGAGCTAAGTTCTGTACTGTATTCAATCATTTTCCTTCTTCCCAACACAAGGGCTGGCCGACCAAACCTAATATTCATTCACGTAAAAAAAAAAATCCGTCTCCATACCTTCGATTTTCCTACAATAAGCTGTTTGTCATCGCCGAAGACACTCCCACACAATGGGTTCTCATTGTGAGAATATTCTCAGAGTTTCTATCAATTAGAAAACGACACCAACACAATCTATTAATATTGGAACTTCTTGAAACATAGCAATTCCTATCTATAGCTAATAAAATTAAGTCTAGCAAATACCGGCCCTGGAGTTGTACCTTCAATTTCCAGTGGCTGCATGAACATTAATATTATCCAAAAGTACAAGCAAGCAGCAGCTGAAATAAAACTAGTTCAAATTCTCCCTGTTTAAACAAATTTATCGTACAATTGAGATTCCATGAAATTTTCATCAAATCTTCTAATGTCATGCATCCTGTAAATCAATATGTAGGCCAGTAGTTATCTAAATCAGCACAATTTTCCATGTCCATAAACCTGTTATTCATTGCATTTGCATTATTCATGTCCACTCCATAGCCTGCAGCATCATTCAGCATTGATGAGGTCAAATCTTGTGGGTTCATTGCCGGCACCGGAGGTGGTGGCTGAGGTGGCGGTGGTCTCATGAAGGTTGGCTGCGTCAGGGCTCCACCACCACCGAGGTTCAGATGCAATCCAGAAATGGTAAAAATGCCTGCTTCTCCTCCTCCTCCTCCACCGCCCACGGTGTAGTTAACATGTTGTGGGATTTGTACGTTCATACTGGTCGAGCCATTTGATCTGAAAACTTTATTATATTCTTGCAGTTCGGCTGGCATCATATAGTTTCGTCCCAAAGGAAACTGGAAATTATCAGGCTGGATCATTTGTGTGGACATGGAAATTTGGCTCAAATCGAGATTATTATAAGTGTAGGGATTCACAGCTCTTGAATGGTTTGAAGGGTACTTTTTTCCTGCAGCACTTTTCTGGAACACACGGCATACCACCCATTCATCTTGCTGAAAAAATTAGGCCAAGCTTTATTGAAACAATAAGATCAAGAAATGATACATATCTAGCAATATTTTTTAATGTTTTTCACCTCTATAATATGTGACAAGTGTTAAATAAAATTAACCAGTTCATGAAAAAACTAATTAATGGATTAATTATTGTCAAATTAAAAGACGATAACTATACTTAATACAAGTATAAAAATTATACATCGGAGATTTGATTACTTTTAGCTTTGTTTTTCATTAAACCGGTAGAATCCACGCCCCTATCGAATGGTAACTTCACGAATATAGATCGACAAACTATAAGTGATTCATTATTTAGTGTTTTCATTTGAAACTTAATTATGAAAAAGTATTTCAATTAGGTATTTTCTAAATTTAAACTAATTTTTTGTCCAATCTTTTCAAAGTACTACTATTGAGATCAAATTTATAGCATTCTTTAGAAAAGGTTTAAGACATATCTTGTTGTAGAGTATATTACTTACTTAAAATTAATTAGGTGTAACAATGAGGAATTTATTGTAAAAGTTAATGAAACCCAATATAATAATTTAAGATATATTCAGAACAAAATATTAATAAGATGAAACATTTAGGTATTTATACTTTAATTATATGCTTGTAAAGTAAATGGTTAAAAAAAAAAAAAAGAACCGTGTTTAGTCATTCATCAGGATACATATTCTATAATAATTCTTTTTCCCTTTTAATGAAAAATAATTATATAAATTAATCATTATTTTTATTTTTTCAAAACAAATTTTCATTGAACATGTATACTTGTATGAGATCAGGGAGTGCAAAATCATAGTGAAAGTTTAGGAAAAAAAAATACAATTACGAAGATTTAATTAGGAAAATCGAAAATATATACTAGAGGAGAGGTAAATTAGTCGAACCTCCAAAATAAAAATGCAAAAAATACACAAGACCGTACTTTGTGCCGAATTTCACTAAAATAATTTGTTAGGCTAGAAAAAAAACAGTTTATAAACTATGTACCTTGCTTGTTCTATAGGTCGATTTGGAATGAATACGATATTCATGCATGACCCAGTTCGATTTCTCTCCTCTAGGAGCTCTTCCTCTGTAGAAAACTAAAGTTTTCTTCATCCCAACTAACTCAGAAGTGTTGCTGTTAAAGATCTCCTTGTCTTTCCCAGTGGTCTTCCAGTATCCAGTATTTGTGGCACGATTAGTTCTTACTCCGGTTGGATATTTTCGATCACGGAGGTTGAAAAAATACCATTCTTTTTCTCCCATCTTTGCCTTCCCTAATCCCCAAGAAAACACACACAAAAAAGTGAATTAAAGATGTATCAAGCTAGACAAGAAATTTTTAAGTTTGTCGAGAAATTACAAATCTTTGCTGAATCAGTATTGCTAGAAATAACAATATTGTTGACTAATAGAAAGTTTTACAAAAGTAAAAATTTGATTGGAAAAAAAGTAAAAATTAAGGGGATTACAAGTTATTGTCTTTGTCAAAACATGCTAAATTTCTACCACTCCAAGTTAATGAAGCTATAAGATAAAATTTACATAATATAAAAATAATTAGCCTTTAATTTCATCAGTTCTCTTTACTTACTATGATCTATATATCTCATGAAAACAGAAGATTTGTCCATAAGAACCATCAAGAAAATTAATTAATTGTTTTTCATCTTTAAGAAACCCTAACTTTATGCACCTAAACCCTAGCTATATATAAACAAAAATAGATACAATTTTTATGCATGAATATTTGCCATAGTGGCAAGACTTAAGGTCACAAATATACCTGGAAGATCCCACGGCTCGCACTTGTTGAGATCGACATCTGCAATAGCTTTTCCTGTAAAATTTGCATCTGAGATCTTATTTACCAGATAATATGTGATGAGTTCTTCATCTGTAGGGTGAAATCGAAACCCCGGTGGCATAGTTTCCTCTTTCATTTCTCTTGATCCTTCCATTGCTACCTACTTAATTTCCGACTTGTTTTCTTGTTAAATTTGGTATTTTCTAACGTTACTAAATGCTAAACACTCCAAGAATTTGACATGTAAAAAGGAAAACCATAGAATTCTCAAAAGCTTGCTGAAATGGAGGAAAATTTTGTAATCTACGAGAAAAGATTTGGAAAAAGAGAACAAAAGCTTAAGCAATAATCTCAATTAATACTTAATTTCTTCTCCAAGAACATGAGAAATTTAGCTTACTTGCATGAAGGATTAAAGGGCTTTTGAGAGTGTAAATTTTACATGATTCACAAACACGAAAAGATGAAATTAAAATGGATTTGTGTTTGCTTGTTGTGAGCAAGAAATTGAGAATTTAAATGGTTAGAAGGGAATGAAAAGAGGATTAATGTAATTTTGAAACTCTTACCTACTATGGATCTTAAGATACACGGTTCTTGACCTTTTCTTGAAAGCCATTTAGGGTATTGAAAAGTCTATCAAGAAATAATTTTTCTAAATGACAGCATTGCACATATAAGAGAGAGTGCTATTTCTAAATTTTATTTATATATTTTTTTCATATATCATTTTTTTTCTCGAAAAAAACATGAAATGTTGTAAAAACTTGTTAATGTCTCTGCCAGTGAGTCTACAAAATGCTGAGGACTTCGTAATAAGTTTCTAGTTTTTAGGCTACAAAATTTGTCTATTTTGATTATTGCAGCAGGCAAATCTACTGATATTTTCGTGCCAAAAATGAATGAATTTGATTAATTTTTCTAACAATGCACCGAAAATGTGTTTTGACTGAGCTTAAAAGTAGTGAAAGCTACTTCGAAGCATCTTCGTTGTCAAACATAGTTTTAAAAATTTCAATTTACTTATAAAATTTAATTTTCTAGAAAGTAGATTTGTATACGTACTTTCTAAAGAATTAACTTTTAAGCTTCGCCAAACATGCACTATCCAACTATTGCCTCAAATTAAATTAAAAAATTTAAAACCTTAAACCAACAATTATAATTATGAATGATTCAAAGTGAGTAGGGCATTTTAGGTAGCATCAATCAAAGTTAAACGTGCATGTTCATAATATAATATTTTTTATACAGAAACAACAACAGCTCCATTTTAATTATAATAAAAACCTTAATAATTATTTGGCTACAAATAAGACAAACTCACGTAATTTTCTATATAGATGGTAGAAAACCACACGTAATCATCCATTGTGTGCAGCCTTGAGAATGTTATTGGTAATAGGGCTACGTGATTTAGCCGACGTTTGAAAGAAATTGTCAAAAGTTAGTAATAATTTTAATCACATATTTTATGAGTTCCACAATTTTCTGACCAAACAGTGACTTAATTTGGGATTGGCCCTTACATATATATTTTTTCAAATTTAAAAATTGGACTGTACTACTTGATTCGGTGTTGAATGATTTAGTTACATTCCTATTTATTGAAATAAAGATAATTTATTTCAAATATATTTTCGAATTAATATGGAAAAAAATGTAGATCGGATTCGCAACTTATGAGATAGAGCAAGTAGGTCTCCGACCTTCAATTTGTATATATCGACTCAACACCAAGTTTAATGTTATTGCAGTTGGGTTCTTATCAAAAACTAAGAAACAATAAATAAAAAGAAATTTATATATTGTTCCTTAACTAATTAATTAGTATAGCTATTAGTTGTGACCTGATTAGAATGAAATATATATAGAAATCATGTTTCAGAGGTCCAAGGAGATAATTTCATCATTCATTACCTAATCCGTCAACTTTTAATTATTTTTATTTATAAATTATTTCTCTTAGTTAATCGAAAGTAAACTCAAAACATTTGCCTGTACGTTTTGAAGCTAAAACCTAGTTCTGCTTCATTGTCGTCAAGCTAAACAATACCAGTGCACGTCTCTAGCAAAATCCACGAATTTTTTTTTTTGTTTTGGTAACCCCAAATTTATTATGAACAAGACTTTAGTCGGTTGTTGAATTTATAAGCACAATGTCACTGTAATTCTGGTCAATTTACATACATAGGATATTTACGACAGGAAAATCTTGCTACAGAAGTCGAATATAAAATTGTAAATCGATTAACAAAAGTCTAAAAGCAAAAACATCCAAATTAGCTAATGCAGTTTTCTCATGGGATGTTAAATAACTAATTCTTTTTAAATCCACTTTTCTTGTTGCCCATGTACAGGGTTTTGTTACATTTCTAGGGTTCATCTTAATCTGTATTGTAGCGATTTCCTATCAGTAGTGGAGCCGTTATAATCTTGCAACAATTAATCTTGAATTTATCAAGAACTGTCAAATACAAGATTCGTAGCTATCAATCATTAACTTGTCCAGCACTTCAAATAACAAGTCTGCAAAAATGAATCCCCATTACTTGTGGTCATCAACTTGCATTAGTGTCATGTATAACGATTCTACTATATGTCTTTTTCGTTCCGTCCCAAACTGATCTTACCGGCATACTTTTACCACAATTATGTCGTTAATAGATCAAATGTTTCGTCTATCACTCAACTGTATACAGTTCCATTGCGTGTATTGATTTTTGATGTATGAAAGAGGGGATAACAAACAATATTAAACAAGTTGTATAGAGAACTTCTGATTTCAGTAAACTCAATTTTAAGGTAATAGCTTGGTTTAAGAGAGGCTAATACTTATCGAGGCGATTGGACAATGCTTGTACGTATTTTTGTAGTAGCGGTCTGAAAGAATCTGAGAAACAATTGGCTGAAATTTTCTTATCATTCATTAAGAAGTAGTATGCTTAAATACAGATACATACATACACGGCCAGCCCTAGGTTTAGGTTATCTAATAATGGTAGACTTCTAATTATTCTAGAATATTGGCTAAAATAAACTCAGTAATTATGGACAACAATGATTCTGAAATAACTGAATATACATATCCTAAAATAATAAAATATGGAGAAGGATTATGATCCAATACGCCCCCGCAAGATAGAGGACGGATGGACGCCAATCTTGGACCGAATGCTGGAGAGTTTGGAGCCGGGAACTGGCTTTGTGAGGCTGTCAGCTAACTGATCAGAACTAGACACATGAGAGACACGAAGTTTGCTAGATTGAACCTTTTTGCGAACAAAGTGAAAGTCAAGGGCAATATGTTTCATCCGAGAATGAAACACCGGATTAGCACACAAGTAGGTAGCCTCGATATTATCAGAGTGGATGACAGGAGGGTTAGGCAATGAGTAGCCAATCTCATGTAAGAGAGCTTGAAGCCAGGTGATTTCAGCAGTGGTAGCAGCAATGGATCGGTATTTAGTCTCCGTGGATGAACGAGCAACTATGCTCTGCTTTTTAGAACTCCAGGAGATCGGATTTGAACCAAGAAACACAACATATGCACCAGTAGAGGTTCTGTCTGAAACATTACAACCCTAATCAGCATCAGAGAATGCATGAAGGGAGAACGGGGAATTCCGTTGAAGTAGAAGACGATGATCAAGAGTCCCATGCAAATATCGGTGGAGGCATTTAAGGGCAGACCAGTGTACTGATGTAGGAGAGTGCATGAATTGGGAAAGTTTGTTGACAACAAAGGCCACATCAGGGCTTGTTAACGACAGGCATTGCAAGGCACCAAGGACAGACCTATAATCAGAAGGATTGGGCATCGATTGACCTTCATGTAGAGCAGGGACATGAGAGGTTGGCATAGGGCTAACAGCGACCTTAGAGGATGACATGCCCGTTCTGTCCAGCAGATCAAGAATATACTTGCGTTGTGAGAGAAAGAGACCATGTGTGCCAGAGATTACTTCCATGCCAAGGAAGTAAGATAGATTACCCATATCCTTAATAGAAAATCGATTAGCAAGTTTCTGAACACAAGCGAAAATAGCAGAAGCTGAGTTACCAGTGAGGATGATGTCATCCACATAAACATGAAGAAAAAGTACCGTAGACTGGCGACGAAGAAAGAATAGGGACGCATCAGCTCTGGAATTTTGAAATCCAATGCTAACAAGGAATTACTTGAGCTCAGAGTACCAAGCCCGGGGAGCCTGTTTGAGGCAATAGAGAGACCGTTGCAGATGGCAAACATAATCCGGAAATTGTTGATTGACAAAGCCTGGTAGTTGTTGCATAAATACATTCTCAGATAAAGAACTATGTAAAAAGGCATTATTGACATCCAGTTGTTTGAGATGCCAGCCATGCATAGCAGATAGTGACAGGATCAGACGAATGGTAGAAGGTTTGACAACTGGACTGAAAGTATCACAATAGTCCAGACTGGGGCGCTGAAGAAAACCTTGGCGACCAGGCGTGCCTTATACTTATCATGGGACCCATCGACCTTCCGTTTAATGTGAAAGACCCATTTGCAGCCAATAACATTCTGAGAGGGGTCACGATGTACAAGAGTCCATGTGCCATTTTTTAGAAGAGCGTTATACTCATCACACATGGCAAAGCGCCAGTGCTGGTCTTTCAGGGCTTGGGTGGCCGTGGATGGTTCCCGAGGGAGTAGACTGAGTGCTGGGAGGTATGGTGAGCGACTTTACTTCGGGTTATCATCGGGTGGAGGGATTCAGGCCGGGGAGGGGAGGAAGGGACAACTGGCCGAAAGGGAGGTGAAGGCTGTGAATGGGAGGTGTCCGTGGTAGGAGAGTTTGATAAACGGTCTAGGTGGAGAGGAACAGATGGCATAGGGGAATGAAGAAGCTGTTCAAGACGGCTAGTAGGCCTCATGTATGTAGGGGTATTGGGCGATGGTGTGAGATGAGAAGAGGAGAGAGATGTCGGAGACGAGGAAGGACTTCGTGTGGGGGTGTGAAGGAGTTGAACCATGGGAGCTGTAGGGGATGAATGAAGTGGGTAGTCAGCTGGGGAAAAAGGGGCAGTGGATGGTGATGGTGAAGAAGAAGTAGTGGTATGATTACGGGAGAGATTGGTGGCGAAAATTGGAGATGACGGAGAAGAACTGGCAGGGATGGAATCGAGGCCAACGGGTGCAGTGCCGGCTGGTGGAATACGCACACCAAGATGGAAATCATCAGAACCAGTGATCAAGGAGGAGGAGGAAAAGAATGGGATACCAGTAGCTGGGGTTGGAGGGAAAGATGATGAGGTAGTAAATGGGAAAATGTGTTCGAGAAATTTGACATGACGACTTGTATACACACGACCAGTGGGAATATCAAGACAGTAGTAGGCACTTTGGGAGAGACTATAACCAAGAAAGACACAGGGTTTGGAGCGAGACTCAAGTTTGTGAGAGATATATGGGCAAAGCCAGGGATAGCATAGGCACCCAAACGCCCAAAGTTTGGAAAAATGTGGAGGAGAACGATGGAGTTTTTCATAAGAGGTGAGGTAGTGAAGGTTGGTTTTAGATAGGCGATTAATCAGAAATGTAGCAGTGGCGAATGCATAAGGCCAAAGAGACAAGGGAACGGAGGCATGTTGGAGGAGTGCCAAACCAGTCTAAAAAATATGGCGATGTCGCCGTTCAGCATAGCCATTGTGTTCCGGTGTATGAGGGGGAGTGGTGAGATGAGTGATGCCATTTTTCGAAAGATAGGAAGTGAGAGCAACATATTCACCACCGTTGTCTGTAAATAATGTGATGATGGTGGCATTAAAATTTTTTTCGACAAGGCCACGAAAATGAATAAAAGTGTCACGAACATCCGATTTTTTTCGTAAGGGATAGAGCCAAATGTATTTAGTGAAATGGTCAATAAACACAACATAATATTTGTATCCATCAGTAGAGACAACATGAGACGTCCATACATCAGAGAAAATAACTTGTAAAGCAGTAGAACTTGACAAAGTAGAAGTGGAAAATGGAAGTTTGTAACTTCTATTGCAAGCGCATGAATTACAATTAGATAACGAATGATTGAAAGACGACAGAGATAATAGTTTGCTAGACAGTAAATGACGTAAAATTTTGTAGTTGGGATGTCCGAGACGGAGGTGCCATGTGTCAAGGTTGGTGGAGACAGAGGAGAAGGCGAGCACTGGTGCTGATGATTTGAAGGGGAGCGCGTACACACCATCTTTAATTGGGCCGCCTAGGATTGGAGTTCCGGTTTGTAAGTTTTTCACAAGAAAGGAAGTGGGGAAGAATTCAATGCTAGCATTATTTTGTGAGCAAAATTGAGAGACAGAAATTAAATTGTGAGCTATTTGAGGAACACAAAGAATATTAGAGAGACGAAATTTAGAATTGTGAGAAGTAAAGTGAGTGTGAC
>CAIGRS010105630.1:0-15112 GCA_903798395.1 Fraxinus floribunda | reverse complement strand
TTGAAATATAAAAGTATTAATATAATATTTATTAAACATTCATATTTTAAATTCAACACATATAGAGTCGAGAAAATGAAGAAGATAATACCAGAAAACTGAAGCTAAAAAATTAGATTGTATTGATAAAATGGAGCAACGGATTAAAGTTCTATTGAAATTAATTTACAAGATTGCAATGACAGCAATATATACACAATGACTGGAGTAAGGAGCAAGGAAAGGAAAAAAAATAATAACACGTGAATAATCTTTACAGTTAGAACAAAATGCATAGACAAGTGAGTGCATATACGGTAAGTTAAATAATGGTGTAGATATGGTAAGTGCTTAGAACCCAGTAAGTTGCCTTCAATCCGATAAGTACAATAGAATGCAGTGAGTATGGGATATCCGTAAGCTTAGCAGAAAACCGGTAATCAACAATAGAATCCGATAATGTGAGAGTTTTAACATAGAGTTATCTAAATTTGGATTGATCTTACAGGAAAAAAAAAAAAAAAAAAAAAGAGAGAAAATGATTTTTTTTTTTTTTAAAAAAAAAAAATGTGTATGGTGTTAAATTTTATAATTTGTAACACATGGAAACAAAAAATTTTCTTTTACGCTTATGAAAATGAGCCATTAGCCATGGTTAGCTCAAATCATGGATTAAAATTCTGAATTATGAAACCCAGTAGATATTTAGAGGCTCAAGTAATTAATAATAGTAAAATGAGGTAAACCAATGTTACAAAAGCTGTTCCGTAATTAATAAATTTGATTTTCACATAAAGAGGCAGAGTGACTGTTCGTTTTCCGAATAGGGACAGAAACCATTTTGAAATACTACAATTTTGTCAATATTTTACTTCAAAATCCATCATTCTACCTCATTGCTCATCATTTTAGTAGTGTAAACAAGACTTCAGATTTGATTTATACAAGCAAATTTATAAGAAATTTGAAGACTTTGTTTTCTATTCATATCTGGAGAATTATTTTTGTGGGTGCAACATTTTTGTGAGTATATCGTTCAAGTCGCAGTCCGGATAGACATATTCGATGAGAAAGCTTATTAAATCAACAATCATTTCATCCAAGCGAGCCAGACAAGTTAATGCAAGTGACGGTAATAAATTCATTTGTATTTTCCGCAGGTTGTTTATGGATTTTAATCTGTCGAATTTTTTATTTTTATTTTTTTGGGTTTATCTACATGTGGATCTGATATTAACATATGTAATGCACAAACATGAAAATTTATTTTTTTGCTCTAGAAAGGATCTATTTGCATCTCAAAAAATATCAAAATATTCTGATTATCCAAAAACTTAAAAAATAAGAAATCAGGAATTCTTTTCCGAAATATGAAAGAAAAAATGTTAATAAAGATGTGAATGAATGCGGAATTTTTCTTATTTATTATTGGATGGTTTGTGTAGCATTGAATTTGCAAAACCATTAATGCTTTTTTCTTTTTGTGAGAGATGGAGACAACCGGCCATCTTTAATGTTGAAAATGGTGGGTATTGGCGGTTTCATTGTGAATATGGGTGGTATTAAGAATAGGCTTGGTTTTGTAGTGGGTCTTGGTTGGTTGAATATTTTTTTTTTCTTTTTTTACTTAATTAACTAAGATTTGGATGATTAATTGAAAAAATATTTTGACAAATAATTCAGTGGGTATTGGTGGTTTCATTGTGAATATGGATGGTATTAAGAATGGGCTAGGTTTGTAGTGGGCCTTGGTTGGTTGAATTTTTTTATTTTTCTTTATATTTTTATTTTTTTACTTAATTAACTAAGGTTTGGATGATCAATTGAAAAAAATATTTTGACAATAATTCGGTGGGTATTGGTGGTCTCATTGTGAATATGGGTGGTATTAAGAATGAGCTAGGTTTTGTAGTGGGCCTTGGTTGGTTGAATTTTTTTTTTTTCTTTTTCTTTTTTTAATTAATAAGTAAGGTTTGGATGATCAATTGAAAAAATATTTTGACAATACGGTCGAATGTTGACGGATAATAATTATAATGGTCGCTTGATAATTCTTAAAAGAAATAAGGAATATGCTTTTGGTCATTCATAATGATGTTTTTTGTGTCATTTATTTTGTACGTGACAATTAAAGATTAATGTTAGTAGATATTATGATTTGATTATAGTTAGACACAATTAACGAATTTATTGTTAATTATATTATAGTGAAATATTTAATTTAATATAATTGTAAAATATAATTAAATAATTTTTGAAAAACCTGATTTTTGCAAAATTAAAACTTGGGACCTGAGTTGTGATTTTGGAAAAGAAAAGGTAGGAGCCATGCATTTTTCCCTTGAAAAAATATTTTGACAATAATTCGGTGGGTATTGGTGGTCTCATTGTGAATATGGGTGGTATTAAGAATGAGCTAGGTTTTGTAGTGGGCCTTGGTTGGTTGAATTTTTTATTTTTATTTTTTTTCTTTTTCTTTTTTTAATTAATAAGTAAGGTTTGGATGATCAATTGAAAAAATATTTTGACAATACGGTCGAATGTTGACGGATAATAATTATAATGGTCGCTTGATAATTCTTAAAACAAATAAGGAATATGCTTTTGGTCATTCATAATGATGTTTTTTATGTCATTTATTTTGTGCGTGACAATTAAAGATTAATGTCAGTAGATATTATGATTTGATTATAGTTAGACACAATTAACGAATTTATTGTATTCATTCATAAATAAGATTTTCTACTTTTTTCCGCTATTCAGTGGTGAACTTTGAATCAGCTACAAAGAAATCAAATGGTTGTACCGTGGGAAGTAGCATGCATACGAATCTTAACGGGAGTATTTTCGCAAGCTACTCTTCAAACTATTCCAAATCTCTTTTCAGTGATATCACAAATGGTATTATTGTATTAAGTGTATTTTTGTATGTTTATCGCATTCAGTTTATTGATTTACTAAGATTGTTATTGTTGTTATAGTTGTTGGTCTAAGTCAATCACAAATAACTCCCGTGTTTAAAAAGTCTGGCCTTACTGTAGCGGCTTCCCAAAATATTTCGGCCATTGACATTACTCCAACAACTGACACTTGCATGTCCGATGATATGAACGCTTGCAAGGGATTGAGATCATCTGTTCTTGAAGATAGAGAAGAGACATTTAATGAGAGCGTAGTGATTGATCTCGAATATCAAAATATCGATTTAGATGAACATAAGTTTTTTTTTTAAATCTTTATATTACGATAAAAAAATTTAGATTGTCTATTTCATCAGCATACATAATTATGTGTTTATTATGATGAGGTAATTTTTATAACACTCTTTATCCAACCAAATTAGTTGACGATGTTTGTAAAGTTGACATTACGGATTTATTATGAGTATCTATAGAGTGTGTTTAAATTATTTTCTTATATTTTCATATACGCTACCATATTGCCAACAGTTATTGTTATTGTATTCAGAAGACGCATCGACTCTCGCATTTAACTGCCCCATTTGTTATGTATCATTATCCTTATAAAGCATGCTTGAGACAATATCGTAGGATAATAATTGAGCTTTTTTTTTTTTTAAGAAATATACATTTATATTTATAATTTTTAAGTGAATACATGTAGATATTTTTAAAAAATTGTTTAAAAAATTTCAAATAATACTATTTTTTAATTATAATTTGCGTTAACTTTGATAGATAAGTACAATGTTTATTTAAATTTTTTTTGTAGTGCCTTACCATTACATTGTCTCGCAGAATATTCTGATTTAGGTGATCCTTCATTCAAATGTGAACATTGTGGAGCTCAGTTTTGGTATGAAGAAAGGGTGTGACGTGTTTATAAAACCGCAAAACCAAAATACTCTCCGTGTTGTATGCATGGGAAACTCGAGCTTCAAATGATGCAAAGTCCTCCTCAAGAACTTCAAGATTTATTATTTGGTGCAAAGATAGGAGCAAGCATTTTATTGAAAATATCCGATCATACAACAATATGTTCTGTTTTACTTCGATGGGAGTGAAGACTGACTCTAGCTTGAACAAAGGAAAATCACGACCTGTTTTCATATTAAATGGTCAGAACCATCATTTAATTGGAAGTTTACTCCCGTTGGAAGGTTCACATCCGAAATTTACCTAGTTGTATATTTATGATACGGCCAACGAAGTTGCGAACAGAATAAAATTTTTTTTTTTTTTTAAGAAATATACATTTATATTTATAATTTTTAAGTGAATACATGTAGATATTTTTTAAAAATTGTTTAAAAAATTTCAAATAATACTATTTTTTAATTATAATTTGCGTTAACTTTGATAGATAAGTACAATATTTATTTAAATTTTTTTTGTAGTGCCTTACCATTACATTTCTCGCAGAATATTTTGATTTCGGTGATCCTTCATTCAAATGTGAACATTGTGGAGCTTAGTTTTGGTATGAAGAAAGGGTGTGACGTGTTTATAAAACTGCAAAACCAAAATACTCTCCGTGTTGTATGCATGGGAAACTCGAGCTTCAAATAATGCAAAGTCCTCCTCAAGAGCTTCAAGATTTATTATTTGGTGCAAACGATAGGAGCAAGCATTTTATTGAAAATATCAGATCATACAACAATATGTTCTGTTTTACTTCGATGGGAGTGAAGACTGACTCTAGCTTGAACAAAGGAAAATCACCACCTATTTTCATATTAAATGGTCAGAACCATCATTTAATTGGAAGTTTACTCCCGTTGGAAGGTTCACATCCGAAATTTGCCTAGTTGTATATTTATGATACGGCGAACGAAGTTGCGAACAGAATAAAATCTGTCAAGTAATTATTTCATTTTGGTATATATTATTTGAATATGAACATGTCGAAATTATATTTACTTTGGCATCTTTTCTTTTATAATTATTCATTTCTTATCTTTTTAGGCAAACAAACGATATAAGTATCCTTCATGCTGAAATAGTCTCGGATTTGAAATCAATGCTTGATGCACACAATGTATTGGTCAAGTCATTTAGAATGGTTGGTCAGAAAATACACCAGCAGGCTAGCTCATATGTGAAATTGAGGTTAATTTGACGTAGGGGTCGGGATGTGAGAAGGTATAATATGCCCTCAATTGATGAAGTTGAGGGATTGATCCCAAGTGATTTTGAGACATCTCCTGGTGATAGAGATATCATAGTAGAAACTCAAACCGGAGAATTGAAGAGGATAAATGAGTTGAATCCTTCATATCTTGGTCGACAATACCCACTTCTTTTTCCATCCGGTGAAGATGGCTACAGAAAAGATATTCCTATAACTAATTCAAAGACGTTTGCATCCAGATGCAGAAAACACGTAAGCATGAGAGAGTATTTTGCATTCAGATTGCAAAAGAGGGATAATGAATCACCTGTTATTATATCCTCGAAGAGACTTTTCCAACAATTTGTTGTTGATGCATACATAATGATCGAAACTTCCAGATTGACTTATATACGTACTCATCAAAAACAATTGAGATCCGAGATGTACGGAGGATTGACAGAAGTGTTGTTTAGAGGAGAAATAAATACTTCAATCCAAGGTAAACGTGTGGTATTGCCGTCTACGTTCACTGGTGGGGCACGTTACATGATTTAAAACTACCAGGACGCAATGGCCATATGTAGATGGGTCAGGTATCCAGATTTATTTATAACTTTTACTTGCAATCCAAAGTGGTCGGAGATAGTGCGCTATGTAGAAAGAATATGTTTGAAGCCCGATGATCGGCCTGACATTCTTTGTCGAATTTTTAAGATAAAATTGGACAATTTGATCAATGATCTTCGACGAAATAACTTTTTTGGAAATGTGAAAGCAGGTAATATATACTCATTTTTATCTAAGAAAGTGAATAATAAAATTTATTTTTTATTATATGAATAAAAATGTTAATAATTCCTACTGACATTGAATACGATAATATTGTTTTCCAGTAATATACACCATTGAATTCCAGAAGCGTGGTTTGCCACACGCTTACATTTTATTGCTTCTTTCTAAGGAAGACAAATATCCTACTGGAGAGGACATTGACATAATAATTTCAGCTGAAATTCCCGATCGAGAGTCTGATCCAAAATATTACGCTACAGTTAGAGATTTTATGATGCACAAATCATGTGGGACCGCCAGGAATTCTTCTCCATGCATGGAGAATGGTCGATGTACTAAACATTTCCCCAAAAAATTTGTTGAATGCACCAATGTTGAAGAAGATGGCTACCCAATTTATAGAAGAAGAATAATGGACGAACAATTAAAAAAAATGGTGTTGATCTTGACAACAGATTTGTTGTGCCCCACAATAGATATTTGCTGCTCAAGTTCGGTGCACACATGAATGTAGAGTGGTGCAACCAATCTTGATCAATCAAATATTTGTTCAAATATATCAATAAGGGGCATGATCGCGTCACCACAACTTTTTACCGTAATAGTGATGATGAGGACTCGGGTAAAAAAGTCGATGAAGTGAATATGTACTACGATTGTAGATACATTTCACCTTGTGAGGTAGCATGGAGGATTTTCGGATTTGAAATTCAATACAAAGATCCTCATGTCGAGAGGTTGAGTTTTCGTCTTCCAAATGAGCAGAATGTCATCTTTTCAGATTCTGATATAATTGATGAAGTCTTGAATCGTCTTATAGCTAACCAAAGTATGTTTTTGGCGTAGATGGATGCGAACAAAAAATATGCTGAAGCAAAGCAACTAACGCATGCTGAATTTCCAACCAAATTTGTTTGGAAGTCATCGACAAGAGAGTGGCATCCTAGAAAGCGTGGATTCTCTATTGGGCGTATATTGTATGTACCTCCAGGATGTGGAGAAACGTATTACTTGCGGTGTCTTCTCAACATAGTTCGCGGACCAACAAGTTATGATGAAAAAATGTGTTAAAGGCGTTCAGCACGGTACTTTTAGAGATGCTTGCTATGCACTTAGTCTATTGAATGATGACAAAGAATACATTGATGGGATTATTGAAGCAAGTCAATGGGCATCAACACATTCTTTCAGAAGCTTGTTTGCCACTTTATTAGTCTCAGGCTCTTTATCACGGCCTGAAATTGTGTGGGAAAAGTGTTGGACATATTTATCAGATGATATTTTATACAGACAACGAAACATGCTGCAACACCAAGGTATTACACTTAATGCTTAATGTTTTTATATTTTTTTTTTGCAGTAAAGATCCGATTGATTTTACTGCAGCTATCTTGCATGTGATTCCAAAAGGAAGAAGACAGGATATTGTGCTTGCAGCTATCAATTCATCTATTTATGGAAAAATTGTAAGGTTTTGTAATTGACCAAAAACATGTGACCACAAAATATCGAGTCAGATGTTGAGTGCATTGAGTTAAATGCATTTTCTAATTGGATTGCGAGTATAAGGGATAGAACAATTGGCGGTACGAATGATGGTCATGCAACAATTGAAATTCCAGACGATATTTTGTTGTATGGATTCGCCAATCCAGTCAAAGCAATCGTGGATAGTATGTATCTGTTGTTTACTTGCAACATTAATGAGACAAATTATCTGCAATTAAGAGCTATTCTCGCACCGACACTTGATGTGGTTGAATCTGTCAATGATTATACGATTTCGCTAAATACGGCTGAAGGAAATACTTATTTAAGCTCTGATTCAACTTGCAAATCAGATGCCAATGTTGACCTGTTACATGATCTTCATACGCCTGAGTTTTTAAATGGAATTAGATGTCCTGGTGTGCCCAACCATGAATTGAAATTGAAGGTCGGCACTCCTGTTATGCTTTTATGCAAAATAGACCATTATGCCGACTTATGCAACTGCACAAGACTGATTATTACGAGGCTCGGAGGTCATGTTCTGGAAGCAAAGATTCTCGCTAGAACTAATGTAGGTCATAAGGTTCTTATCCCTAGAATGACATTGACTCCATCTGATCCAAGGATGCCATTCAAGTTTCAACGAAGACAATTTCCTCTTATTGTATCATACGCAATGACAATCAACAAAAGTCAGGATCAATCGCTATCTCATGTTGGTTTGTATTCGAAAAAATCAATTTTTAGCCATGGTCAGTTATACGTTGCTGTGTCTAGAATTACAAATTGCAAAGGGTTGAAGATTTTGATTTGCGATAGGGATGACGAACAAGACAATTCAACGACAAATGTTGTTTTCAAGGAAGTTTTCCAAAATTTGTAGTAGTTGGAACATCAGTTTAATTTTTTGATGACAATTGTAACGCATATATGATACTTATTTAACAACCTCAATAATCCTTTTTAAGTCAAATGAAATATTTAATCTCAACATTTATAAATTTATTTTTTTAGTACAACATCCGTGCATCGCTAGGGTGACATACTAGTATACTTAAAAACACAATGAAAAAGAACACCTTCCAAGGGTAATACAACTGCCCTTTATTTAATAGATTAATATGGCAGGATTCTCTTCACAAGGCCACAAACATTCAGCTTAATCATCGCAGTGCTAGTGGTTGTGGTGGTGGTGGTGGTGGTGCCCGTGGCGGCGCTTCTCCTCATCCTCCTCGTCAGATTTTTCACCACCCTGCAAATGGTAGTTGTCAAGACCAGAAAAAGAAAGTTTAGCAACATAATTAAAATAATCCAGTATTCAATCTCTTATGTAGTTAACCTCATATCTGAGTTCTCTGTATCCGCTCAAACTCATGTTAACAAGACTAAAATAAATAAATAAAACCTTGAGTTTCCTATCAAGCGTGCAACTTTCGGATATACATCCACCAATTTCATAGTAAGCACTCAACAGTTCACTTGCTAGGTACTAGTTAATGCTACAGACTTTCTTTTCTCGTTAGTTTCAATGAAATTCCTCTTCTTCAATTTCTGGGTAGAGATTCTAGAGAACATCGATGGACAAACTTAATTTGTTATGCTGAGTGCTGAATCCCATAGGCTAATGCATCATTATACACATTTTCTCCCCAACCATTTTAGTATCAAACGCATTTTCAAAATCAGATTCATCAACAGATCCATGCACATCGATTTAATTTCTCCAAAAAAAATCCCAATCATGCCAGACCAACATGAGATGTAATGAAGCTAAACAATCCATCTAATTTATTTAAGCTAGACTGCAAACCCAGATATTATAGCATTGGATTTGATCATGTTTGCATATTATATATTTTAAGCAATCAATTAAATTATGCGTGAAGGAGAGATGCTCACATATTTCTTGCGGCCATAGCCCTTCTCTTCATCAGCACGCCTCTCGTAGCTGGGCTTCCTGTATTCATCCTCAGATTTCCCATACTTCTCCTCTCCATACTCAGTCCTCTCGGAGCTCCCACCATACCCATAACCCCCACCACCTTCCTCTTCTCCATAGCTAGTCTTCCTTCCATACCCACCAGCTCCATAAGACTCATTCTTCCGCACGTAGCCGGACCCATATTCAGAACTTGGCTCCTCGTACTCACTCTTCCTCCCATAACCCGCAGGTTCATTATATTCCGGCCCGGGTCTTCTGCCGTACCCGGATCCGTACTCTGAAGGAGGTTCCTCGTATTCACTTTTACGTCCATACCCAGATCCGTATTCAGAAATGGGGTTCTCAAACTCGGGTTTCCTCCCATATCCTGATCTGTATTCAGAAGTGGGTTCCTTGTACTGTGGTTTCCGTCCATACCCGGATTCGTATTCAGACTCGAACTGTGGTTTCCTCCCATAACCGGATCCGAATTCAGAACTGGGTTCCTTGTATTGTGACTCCCGCCCAAACCCGGATCCATACTCAGAAGATGGCTCCTCGTAGTGCGGTTTCCTACCATAACCGGATCCATAATCAGAACCTGGTTCCTGGTACTCTGGTTTTCGACCATACTCAAACCCGGGCCTGTCGTGAGCGGAACCATATTCAGGTCTTCCAGATCCGAACCCTCCAGGTGCACCTCCCCCAGGCTGAAACCCAAAATTAGGCTTGGGCCTGTCATACCCATATCCCTCCTCCGGCGGTGGCGCTCCCCCATACAAAGGCGGCCCAGGTTGGGGCTTACGACGTACATAGCTCTTGTACTCATTATCCAGAGCCTCATCTGCATAGGCAGATGGTTTAGCATAGGAGGTGTACTGAGGACGATCATAGTCAAACTCGTCGGAACCACGGGTGTTGGGATAGCATGTCTCCTCCGACGGCGGAAGTGGGCGGCCGTAAGTCAATGCGATTTCATATCCTCCACCGTACGGGGTGGTGTCAAACTTGTCGAAGTCGTCGACCGCATCGGCAGCGTCGTGGCGTCCCTTCGGAAAGTACGACATTGTTTTGGTGGCGGCTTTCAATTGATATGTGATTTGTGTGAGTTATTTGTAGCGTGTGGACTAAAAATTATTTGACTTTTGATGATAAGAGAATGCCCTGAATATGTGCAATTCATCTACAAAAATATCAAGGAATTTTAAGTAAAAATTTCACTTAGGACATGTTTGATTCGACTATATTTTTCATGGAAGACAGAAATTAAATTTTATTTTCACTTTTTTACGTGTTTGATTGACTAAGCCCATGTCTGGTATTGATTTTAATTCTCCATTTTTGTAATATTTTGACCGTTAGCTATGATAGGAGAGCCCTACATCACTCACACATGGTCAAACCTTGCGGCTTGAACACAATCCAACAGTTGGAATTCTGTTTTTTAACAGCTGGAATTCTGCTTTTTAACAGAAACAGACACCCCCCTAAATTTTTCATGGAATTGAATTGATTTTCTACATTTTCTCAATTTTACATATTTTCTTGATTTTTGATGAAAAAGTTTTCCCATTATTTGATTTTTGATGAAAAAGTTTTACATATATGGCAATCATGTGTGATGCTGCCATACTATGACTTATGATCCCTCTTCCCTCTTAAAATAAATCTCAAATTTGTTAAGATCGAGACTTGAAATTTGACAATTATCATGTTCAATTCTTTCTGATTTATTTAATACAAAAGCCATTCTTGAAGAATATGGTACAGGATTTCTGCTCAGGCCAACTACAGCAACTACATGTTTGGTACAACTCAAGTAACCAAATGTGATGGCTGACAGTTCCACATGGTAAAACATAAGTCATTAACTCAAAACAAAAACTTGGTTCGAAACATCAATGCTAGGGTGGATAGAACAGCAGAAAGCTTTAATAATCGGGGATTGAAGCAAAGCGATAGCCTTGGGCACCTCTCCAGGAATAATATGCAATTCGAGTTTCATAGAAGCCTGCAGAGATTTCATGATGAGTCAATTTAGAAATCGAACAGTTGCCCGAGCAATAAATAAGAAGCAGAAGTACAACAATGTGATATGTTAAACTTTAAAGCATCCTGGGAACAAAAAGGATAGCTAAAGACTTCATAAAATTGCATTGCTTATGTTTGCCTGCATTTAAATTACATTTTCCAAAAGCAACATATGAAGGAAAACGAAGCAGGATCAACTATGACTCGATAGTTAAAAAAAATTCAACCCAATAAACCGATATGCGATAATGGTACTATTAGTCACTCAACTTATAGTTAAATTTCATGTTAGTCACCGAACTCTTTCTGTTCCAAATTTTAATTAAAGTTTCTCTCGATTTCAAGTCAATCATTAAATTAAAACTAGGGATGTTAAATGGACCGAGCCGTGCCGCTCAGCTCGCAATCATCAGGCTCAGCTCGGCTAGGCCCACCACTTGAGTCAGGTCGCGTTCTCATATGGGGTGAGCCAAGCACGTGCTAGCTCATTACCAAAAAAGCCCAGTATGGCTCGCTACACCAACTAGCCCCTTGGTCGGTGAGCCCAGCCGCTTGTGTGTTTTTGTAACTGAAATTACATTTTCACTCCCCTATGGCGAGCCGGCTCGCATGTCAATTGCGAACCGACGACGGTTTGAACAAGCGAATTGAAATAAAAAAGAAAACCTTAAGGGATCTCTTTGAAACAAAATAAAGTTTGGTGACTAACATGAAACTTCATTATAAGTGACTAACAATATTTCTAACATGATATCTTAACGTTAAGAAATGCTTCCATAGAATGACTTTAAGATACCTGGTAGGAAGGTAAGAATTCCGAGTCCTAAAAGGCCATATGCTTGGGAATGGTCTCCGCCCATATGACCTGTGAAAATGAAGAACGAAAGAAAGAGAAGTAGGCATCCCAGGGAGAGCAGGAAAAGTGCAAGGATGATGGATTTCCATGGAACTTTATCATAAGATTTAGGTGTGTAGTCAAATCGACGGTCCCTTTGCCTTTCTCCGCTACCATCATAAGAATCATCTTCATCATCAGCAAGACGACTGTAGTGAATATTTCTTCGAGATGCCATAAAGATCAATGTAACTGCTGGTTATGAAAGTGTCAAATAACTCCAACTTGAATTGAACTGTGGAGTTTCAAAATCAAAGAGGAGATGTGATGAAAAATANAAATCAAAGAGGAGATGTGATGAAAAATAAGTAGGCTAAAAATAAATTTTACGAGATTTAAGACAATGAACTTGAAGCCGAAAAAATTGCAGAGTTGAATAACTAAATAAAACCTAATACGTAAACCTTAAATCTTAAAACATTTCAACTTCTTCCCCAAGATAATAATTTATAGGTCTAAATACTCACAACTATTTTAAACATTTAAGATCTAGAAATTTCCAAGAAACAAAGAAAACTACATGGGAATTTTAAACATAATTTCCAATTGCACGAAGACAGAGGCGGAGCTAGGAAATGATTTTGGGGTGGGCTAAAATTTAAAAATTCTAAATAAACTCACGCTACAAGAGATCGAGTTTGGGAGACTACACCATTACATTCCTGACAAATAGTATCTGACACTCCATGAATTACAAGTCTAAATTCTCACTACATATTCGTACTTTTTCTTGCAAAATACAAAATCGACATCTTAAAAAATATAAACTGGTGGAAGCACGATAAACGTAAACAAATGATATATATCCATCAATCAAAAACTAAAAAAAAAAAACTCAAGAATTTTACTACTATTTGTTTCAAACAACTAAAAATTTTGGCCAAAAAGGCAACCGAAAATACATTATTATACGTCGCCATTTTCAAAATATTATCTAATGTGAGCATCAATCTTTGTACCAACACATTCTACCATGAAGGAAGAATCCACCCAAAAAGAATAAAACGACAAGAAATCTCGAGGGTAAAAAAAAATTGATTTCTTTCATGCCCATGTTTGATTCAACTTCTATGATATACATATAATCTTATTATTTATAAATAAATAAGTTCTTATAAATATTTTTTTTATTGTAAGATTAAATATAAAGTTACTTATTTTGTTAGTAACATCAATATCATGGTCAAAATAAGTAAGTTTCTTTCTTATAATCACGAATAAGTTATTATGAAAATATTTTTAAAACTAAAAGATTTAATTACTTTAAGCTAAACCAAATTTTTATTATAAATATAAGTAATTTTTTTTTTTTTGCTCTAATCAATACAATTTTATTTAATATATATATATGTATATATATATATATATAAGTAAAATATGCATTAAATAAAAATAAAATTTGGTAATAAAATTGTTCACATTTTATTAATATCATGAAAGAACATTTGAATAATTGGGCTTGGGCTAGGACACAATATGAAGCTCAGCTAATATAGACATGGGCAAATTTAACTATAAAATTCCTCTCCTCTTACCTAGTGGGTTGGGGCCTCTGCATGGAGACAAACATTGAAACCCATGTGTGTGGAGAGATAAATATGTTTAAAACAGAGAAGTACGGTGAAATGACATGACTTTCCTTTAATTAAATGGCAATACAAAACTATCCCAAAACATTTACATGGAGACAAAGGTGAAAATGTGAGATCAAGATACTAGATTCAGTGCAAGCGAGGTATGAGACTGAGAACAACTGATCACAGTCTGAGCAATTTTTTTCCACTAATTTTCTTTGGGCGTAACCATGGAGTATAGTCATTCATGTAATTAAGCTATGTATATTTAAGTTACACATACCCATGTATGCTTAACAAGAGGACTTAGTGCCAAGGATCTGCAGTTGAGCTGATAATATTTTGCTTTCTGTTTTAACTTACTGGATTACCCAAAATACAGAAAATGTTTAATTTACAATACATCTTTAGAAATTACCATAGATTCTCATAAAAGAATTTTTCCAGCAATTTTATACAGTGTCATTTCATAAAAAGAAAAGATGAGAAAAGATTAATAAAAAACATGAGAAAGTAATACTAATATTTTAACCTATATTCAACATTGAGCTATCATCTAATCTGTATCCCACATTTTTACTTTTGATCTATTTTTGTATGCCGTATGCCTTGTACACAAGAAGGCAAAAAATTAGCGAATATGGCTTATAAACTTTAAGGCAACAGAAAGAGTTTTGACAGCATGAAAATGGCATATAGACTAAACTAGTAACATGGTGCGGAATGAGGTGGTTAGCTACACGTGTAACCTCAAAAAGCAGATGTTAGGAGAGTTTAAGAGCCGAAGCCCATCCAATAAGGACAACTGGTGTAAATTGAGAAGGTTCAAATGACTATTAAGGCTAGATGAGAATGCTACAGCAATGACCAAAATCTAAACAATGCAGAGGCTTTTGATGAAAAGTATAAGTTAGCTAAATTGAAGAGCGTGATTCAGAGTCTCATGTGAAAGTGTATCGGGAAACAATATAGTTATCAAGGATGGAAATAAAATTATTTACAATGTATCTCAGCAAATGGAGAAGTAGAGACATCAACCAAGTTATGAATAGTAAAAGGGCAAGCAATAGAGCTATGTTTAGTACTATCTATGCAATCACAAAAATATAGAGGCGTTATTTCAATAAATTACTCAATCCACCTCCATTATAGAACAAGGCTATCTTTCAATTCTCACTCCATCTTAGGCGATTTTAGAAATATCCATCCAAAAACATGCCAGTTGTTGTTATGCTGACCGATTTTTAATGCTTGAACCATGATATGAACAAGTCGATAAAGCAAAAACTCCTATCTAAAGGACAAATATTCTTATATGTCAATCTATTCTATGTGTTGTCAAAGATTTGAACAATG
>CAIGRS010105572.1:0-11693 GCA_903798395.1 Fraxinus floribunda | reverse complement strand
TTAAAAATCACCCCATTGGTCACTGAACTTTGCAAGAGTTTCCCAAATGGTCACTGAACTTTGCAAGAGTTTCCCAGATGGTCACTGGTTTATTATTAAAGTTCAGTGACCAATGAATTGATTTTTTGAAAGTTCAGTGACTAATCAAGTAGTTTTTAAAGTTCAGTGACTTGGTGGAAACTTTGGCCAAAGTTCAGTGACTAATGGGGTAATTAACCCATGGATCATACAAACTACGGTATTCAAACTTAAGACTAAACTGACTTGTATGAATAATTATCTAGAAAAGAATTAAAAAGTGACGTGTTGCTGTTTAATCCGTTAGTTATTTTAATTCTGCATTATACACATATTCACCCTACTCTAGGTGTTGTTAGGGTTGAACTATACGTTTTCACACTTCAAACAATATTAAATGGTTAAAAATATATTAAGAAAAGCTTTAAGTTGAACAATGTGAATGTATGAGTATAAACTTCAGTGTTTTTCACAAGAAAGATATCTCTATAGACAAGAGTTGGGATCATGTGACACCTCTTATCGATAACTGTTTTAAAATAATTTTTTCATCTAGTGGTGGCAATCGAGCCGAGCGGCTCGTCTGCTCGGCTCATACTGTAGCTGCTCACGAGCCGCTCGGGCTCGTAAAAAAACGAGCTTGAGCACGAGCCGAGCAAGCCGGCTTGGTAGGCTAGGCTCGTTTTTTACGAGCGGCGCGTCTAAATTTTTTTTTTTTTTAGAAGGATAGTTAAAAAAAATAAAAAAAAGGCAAGCTCGAGCCGAGTAGCATCAGCTCGCTACAGTACGAGCTCGTGGGCCGAGCCGAGCTCGCCCACGAACAACGAGCCGAGCAGGAGCTCGGCTCGTTTTATAACGAGCCACGAGCTCGAGCTCGTGGGCAACGAGCTCGGCTCGTTTGCCAACTCTACTTTCATCTATTAGTGAAAAGTGAAAAAAGAAAAAAAAAAGAAAAAAAAAGTGAAAGAAAACAATATTTAACATTGAGTACAACTCCACAGATCACAAAGCCTAGTCTGTGGAACAAGCTCCAAATGCGATTTCGTTCATATTTTTAACATATTATAACCAGTTGATCAATCAATAAAAAGCATGAGTCTTTCATTAACTTCTATCCTTGAAAGATCCTTCCATCTCCTGAAATAAATATAATGTCATATGCTAGCTCCTTTATTAAAAAATTCTCGTGGCAAAAAATACAAAAATTGTTGTTTCATGGCAAAATTGCAAATGAGACTACACACAAAAAATAGAATGGGTTAAATACATATTTGATTCCTAAAGTTGCAACAAAATTTCAAGATGGTCCTTGAAGTTTATTTTGTTCCAAAACAGTCACTAACGTTTCTTCAGTGTTCCAACCTTGTGAGAATATGAGTGAGAGTAACATCAAATTCCATATGTAGTTGTTTAAAATCACTGTGAACCGTGGGAACATTTGTCTATTATGTCCTATATATCAAATAACTAATTCTCGACGGTCAAATGTTACAATTCTCCTAGCAACAACAATTTCAGTCAAGTGTTCATCGTCCTCGATGGTTTGTTAGGTAATGGTCAGCAATTAAAGCACTAGGTACACTATCTTATTTTCCTGCTTAAATGATCTGTAACTATCTTATACCCTTATTTCTTAAATGATTGAAGACAAGATTTGCTCTAGCAAGGAAATATCAGTCAAATGTTCATTGTCATTGGTAGGCAAACAGTGACATAAAGTATGTACTACTTTGCTGTGAAAATAGCATTGCAAAATTTCCATTTCTTGCTTATCATGCGCTCATTATATAAACTTAATTCTTTTCTTCTTCTTCATAATCTCTCTAATACTCTCTATTTTTTCTATCTAGAAAGGAACCGTGGCAGAAGAAATTATCATCAAGAATAAGCTCGTTTGTAGTTTGTTGTTGTTCAATCAGGTAATTCATCTAAACCTTTTCTATTCAAATAAATGTTTTAATGACCTCAAATTTTGATTTGATATTTTAATGCAATCTAACCACGGTTCATTTTTTAGTTTCAGGTCTCCGGGTGATTTTCAACTTCTGCCGGTAAGTATTCCTAATTTTTCTGATAGTTGAGGTTTATTTTGATTTTATGATTTTTATGAGTTTTGTGATATCCGCAATCACATAATTTTTCATTCACGATGCTGCATTGTTTCGTTGCGAAAGATCTACCTACTTTCGTCTCTCCTATTCCTCGAATTGTTGTACTTCAGTCTGACGCTCTTCCCCCTTCGCAGCTTTCTCTGCCATTCCTCTCCATATTTGTCCTTGCATAATCCCTATCACGATACCCGTCCAAGTCAGGTGAGTCACTTATAACGTCTGTTGTCATATTATCCTTCCCTCTGCTTTCTCTGTTCTTCGATTTCTTTCTGGCTTATCTTTTTTCTTCTTTTGCCTCTCCTTAGTTGCCAGTTAATTTTATCATATCAGTTACTAAATGCTCAGAATATCGGTGGAACTTTTATTTAAGATTTTACTTCTTCAATAAGCAACAAAAAACTATGTATTCAGAGAGAATTCGAAAGTCTCGGGCCATGCCGTAACCCTTGTGCTGCTTTCCAGTAACAGAAGACTGAGTTCTCTCTACGGCATCATTTGCCACTAAAACGAGCTGCATATTTCACATAAACCTATTTCTTCCTTTTACACAATCATCAATACTCTATCTTGTTGTTATTTGTTGGGTCAAGGGTGTCTTCTAAGCATTAAGTGTATCCACCTGAAAGAGAATTGTGATCAAAGTTACGAGTACGAAATTATAAAATAATAGTCTCAGTATTTCCTAAAATGGACTATTAGTGCATGTCTGGCTGAAGTTATAAAATTTACTTATAAGTAAATAAGCAAGTTTTAAAATAAATACCTTTTGTTGGTGACAGGAAATAGTTATTTTAAAAGTAACTTTTCAAGCTAAAAAGCAAGTTATCATTTTGAAAAAAGCTTCAAAAGAAGCAACGTTGTTTCAGAAATGTTGTTTGAGGCTTACACCTTGAGTCCCGCTTCACTTGAGGCTTACATTCAACTCCTCGATAGTACTACTAAGGTGTGTGCTCATTTGGCTCCTGTTTCTTAGCCATTTTATTACTAGCCTCAAACCTTTTGAGTTATGTTATGTGATATTTTGTAGTTTTTAGTCTTATTTTTTGTTTGAGAGATGCTTATGCCTCGCATTTGCACCCAATTTAGCCTTTTCAGACATTGCAAAAAGTTACTTAGATTAACATTTACGATATTTTTAACAATTTTTTACTAGCAAAACACATGTTTCTTTATCTAAATTGTTTCTACACTTCTTTATTCTTTGATTCAAAGTTTCAATCTAAGACATCAAAATGTCTTTATGCAGTAACTATTTCTACTTGGTGTTTCATATTAATACAAAGAAATGAGTGTACTAACTGTTAAGAGGTAAAATTTCAGATCGAATAAAGATGAAAATATAGCCCAATTTATAAGGATTTGGGATACTTCTCTTAATAATGTTGACATTTTAAGATGAAACTCCAAGTCTTAACATGATATCATAGCTCATTAAGCTCCAATGAGCAATCAATCCTATTAAACTAAAAAAAAAATGGGCACGCGAATTTTAAAATTGATTTGCTCAAACGAGCCACCATCTTGTAGGGATTTGTTAAGAAATAAAATTTCACATCAAATAAAGATGAAAACATAAACCAATTCATAAAAATTTACGCTACTCATCTTTATAAGATTGACTTTTTAAGATGGAACCTCCAAGTCATAATACTAGCAACATTAGAAGAATGTGTAATGGACGTGTTGTAACAAATACATGATTTCTACAAGGATGATATAACACAGAAATCAAGAGTAATTTATAAAATCTATGGCATTGAACTTCATGGTCCCATGAACAAACATTGGTGTCAAAATTTGGACTATTCCTTTTACTAAGGTTGATCTTTTAAAATGGAATCCCCTAATCTTAATTCTAACAACATTAGAAGAAAGTGTAATGGACATGTGTTGTTACAAATACATGATTTCTACAAGGATGATATAAGTAACATAGAAATTAAGAGTAGTTCATAAAAACTATAGTATTGAACTTCATGGTCTCCGAACCATGAACAAACATTGTTTTCAAAATATATTCAAATATATTATTGGTATAAATTAAACGACATTTTGTTCTTGAAGATAATCACATTTTGGGACACCTTTCAAGAAGGTAGAATATTGTGCTAGATTGGAAACCTACGAGTCCTGTTATTACTTCAACAAAGGATTGAGCTTAATATTCTCTTGATTATTGAATCCCGTAATAAATATTGTAGTAGTTCGAGTTGTGAGAGGCTCTAGTTAAAACAATGGCCCATATTCTAGATTTTTTTGTCATTTATTGATTACACTGTCATTATGACCATCTATGCTGTTAATGATTGGTTATTTTTGTTTGATGAAGATGGCAAAAGAAAAGCACTCGAAATACTTTTGTTATAGTTGTAGCAGAGTATTTAAGAGTGAAAATGTGATGGACGCACACAATGATTCAAAGCACAAAACTCTTTTAGCAGATGGTGTTAAATGTAAAATATGTGGCACGTTTTATCAGAGAAAAGTTGATCTATTAGAGCACAAAAGACATGATCATTGAGCTCAAAGTAATAATTGAATAAGGTACCGAATATTACTATTAATACACATTTGCACTTAATTTTATTTTTAGCTAATTTTGTTTAATAATATTAGCAGATCAAGTATTTACTTTTTTATTTTTTTGAAATAAGGTAATGAGAAAATGAAGAAGGCAAAAAAAAATATGCGCAGGCAAATCAAATCATGATAGGCAGCTCATGACCGGGTCTTAGAATTCGACAAGAATTGGAGAAAAAGAAACTGGAGGCGACATAAATTTGGATGAACCATAGCAATTTTTTTCCTTTTCTACATTCTTCTATAGTACTGGCGTATGAATAAAAATAACAACATTTCTTCTTTAAATGAACTAAATTGAGTTTGTAAATAAGAAGGTCTGAAAATAGTTTGCTTACTACATCATTATCTTTTTGGTTTTTGATGTCCAGTGAACCCCATGCTATGATTTAAATGTTGGATTAAATTTTTACCAACAACCAAGTCCAAAAGCTTGACTCGAGAATAATGTGGGTCATTGGAAATAGTTTAAAGTTAATGTTGCTCACGGCCCATATATATTACTTCTTGGATGACTTTGAATCTTGACCTATTTAAGCCTCTATTGGGCCAACTAAGCCATAAAGTGTGCATGATTTGTGTGAGAAAGAAGAAGAAACCGTGCATATGCAAGAGAGAATTCAGCAGCCTACTTTTGAGAGAAAAACATGTAGCTCCCTTTGATTTTTGGCCTCCTCTTTTTGCTTTCTTTTGTATTTTTCTCCTTACCTTCATGGTTATAAATTATCACCGTTATCTTGTTCTTTGTGGGTGAGATTGAGGAACAACCGAGGTCAATATATTGGTTGTGGGTTGGAGTCGTTTGGATTGGTTGTTTGGTAGAGAAAGGTAACGTGAAACTGAGCTAGAAAAACACCGTTTTAACGATTGGAATGATCTTCCGTGACAATTGGTATCAGAGCTTCGAGGTCGTGGATTTGACTTGAAAAAATGATCAAAACCATCCAGAAAATCAGCTGAATCGAAGTGTAAAACATATAACAAAATTGTCCAGAAAACTGCTCAAATCCAAGGTTGCTTTCGTGATTTTCAGCCAATCCAGCAAGAGTTTGGTGAAACAGAGACCACAGACGTAATGTGCAGATTGAGGCATACCAGGGTGGCAACATGTAGTGATGGCGCGCAGGATAATTACGGCACATAAGGGCGCGTGCAGAGGATTTCGGTGATGGTGTCTACAGGCAGTTTGTTGCTAACATAATTTCTGACATTCTGGTGTTGTAAATTTTCTATTTCAGGTCCAATGAAGTTTGGACAACTTTGTTCTTTGCGCGTTAGGGATTCGATCATTGTCGATTGATTCCTGCGATTGCTAGAGACTTTAGGAAGAATAGTAGTGGCCCTAAAGTGATAAATTCATATCTCTTGATATTTACAAACTCGGATTGGTCCACTTTGGTATATTGTCTTATCCCAATTTAAATTTTAGCATTAGTGCATCATCGTGTGGGGTGACATTAAAATTGAGGTTACCGTGTGGGGTAACATTGCTTGTGTTAGAAATTTAGAAATTATTGGCTATGTTTGAATTGCAGCATTTGATTGCAAGTTGGTACTTGATATTGTTCCTTAATTGTCCCTAGAAGGATAAACAAAAGAGTAAGATGAGAGGCGAGACGAGACGAATATGGCTATAGGGTCGAGTGATGACCCTAATGAGGTTTATTGAGAGTAAACATAATTATTGCATGTATATCCGTGTGTAATCATTTCTGCATGTGTGTGATTGATTAATTATGTTGCATTGTTATATGTGCATTTCAATGTGTTTGATGTACGTTTGTATAAATTTGAGAACAATTTAATTACTTGGTATAATTGTTTGCATGCATAGTGGGTTAAGATACATGTGAAGTGTGACATTTGGATCACGAGTGGAGATGTGATTAAATGTTGGAATCTTTATCTGTGAAGAAACCTTGATCAGGTGGAGTGTGAGAAATGTACTTCTATCACTTGTGTTAGGTGGAGACCCATTATCCATTTAGTTTGGGAAAAGTGATGTGGTAATAGAGGATTATCCCAATGACTTAGAATTTATAGAGATCTACCAGTTAGACATGAGTTGAGCGATTAGTATGGTGAGCGATGAGAGAAGATATGTATTCTCAAGGTGTGAGCAAATGGAATGGAATGGGATAGGATAAGTGTGGCAAGATCTTTTCATATGGTCATTTATGCATTATTGCATGTGTGTTTTGACCATTTGATTGATTGATTTAGTGTTAATCTGTTATTCTGTGTGAAAGTGTTTTGAAAAGATTCGTGGGCTATCCTATGTTATATCTTCATCACATGATTATCTGCTCTTGATTGTTTACCGTTATTATCTGCTTCTACTTGGGCATTATTTAACTTTAACTCTGGTGAGTACATAGAGCAGGTATGGTATGTATATCGGGTCCAAAACACGAGGTACGATCTGTAATTCCCTTTTATTGGTGGCCTTGATTATGCAAGCATTGACTTTGTATTTTTGATTGCATGGAGGGCGATTGGGTATCAAGATGGAGATTTATTAGATTTTGATACCTAATGCATCCCAAGTTATGATATGAACGTTGGATTAAATTGTTACCAACAACTAAGTCCAAAGGCTCGACCCGAAAACAACGTGGGTACTTAAAATTAATCTTACTCACGACCCATATATATTACCAATTGGATGGCTTTAAATTTTAGCCCATTTAAGCCTCTTGTTGGTCCAACTAAAGTCTAATCTAACCTATATATATGGTGTTTTTACCCTAGTCATAAAGTGTGTATGATTTGTGTGAGAAAAGAAGAAGAAATCATGTATATGCAAGAGATAATTCAACAGCCTACTTTGGAGAGAAAAACGTGTAGCTTCCTTTGATTTTTAACCTCCTTTTTTTGCTTTCTTTTATTCTTTTATTCAACAGCCTACATTTATATTATATTTTTACTTAAATTTTTTTTTAACTAAATTAATTCAAGTTCTGACCAGTCGCTTATAACTAGTCTAAGAAGTTACAATTATGCTACTTGTGTAAAGGTGGTTGACAAAAGTGTGTTGACAAAATGATGTGGTAAGATTTAGGTCATTGATTTTGAAAACTGTTTTTTAAATCATTGGCAAAGATGTTGTCAACACGTATTCTGTAAACCACTTTTGTAACCTAATTTTGTACAAGTAGCATGACTCAAAAAGTTATTTTGTACGCTAGTCTATTTAATGATTGTAATTAACAAAACATTGCTACAAAAAAATTATCAAAACGGGACCTAAACTATAATTGAAAATGCCTCATTAATAGAATTTTATTAAGGTTTCCACCTTTTACAATGAAATGGGAAATTTTAGCACATAATAAAATAATACACACACAATTACAATATAACTATATCAATTAAATTATCTTAAAAGATAAATGTGTCACCATTGTTACCTGTAACTACATTTATACATGGCGGGTCATAGGGGTAGAAGAAATAGGATACCCTCTACCAGAATTAACAATGATGAATTTGTTACTTTCTATTCTGAATTGGAATCTGTTAATTCTGAACATGTAACATTTGAGGAGGCTATTAACAACAAAGATTCTAAACTTTAGCTGGAAGCCATGTAAGAAGAAATAGATTCTTTACTTAAAAACAAGACATGGTCCTTGTTGATAAACCTAAGCATCAAAAGATTGTTAACTGTAAATGGGTTTATAAGATTAAAGAAGATGAAGCTAATACCTTGGGAAAAAGATATAAAGTCAGACTTGTAGTAAAATGTTTTACACAAAGAGAGGGTATTGACTACAATGAAGTTTTTTCACCTGTTACAAAGTATACATCTATCAGAATCTTACTTGCCTTAGCAGCTCACTTTAATTGAGAATTAGACCAGCTTGATGTTAAGACTGCTTTCTTAAGTGGTGATCTTGAAGAAACCATTTATATGTATAAGCCAAAAGGTTTTGAATTGAAATCAAAATCTAAACAGGTTTGTTTGTTAAAAAAAAAATCTCTTTATGGCCTAAAACAGGCTCCAAGCCAATGGTATAAAAGATTCTACTCTTATGTTCAGAACTTGAGATTCTCTAAAAGTAATTTTGATTCCTATTTTTTCTTTAAAAGGTTAGGAGGACCTGAATCTGTTTATCTCTTGTTATACGTTGATTATATGCTTCTTGCCTGTCAAAATAGATCTGAAATTGATTTTTAAAGATAAACTTAAAACTGAATTTGAAATGAAAGATCTAGGGCAAGCAAAGAAAATTCTAGGAATGGAAATCAAAAGAGATAGGAAAAATTGTGTTTTGTATGTGAATCAAAATTCTTATATGAAGAAAGTACTTGAAAAGTTTGCTATAACTGAATGCAAATCTATAGCTCTGCTTATTACAAATTATTTTAAACTTTCTAGTGAGCAATCACCTAAAACTGTTGATGAACATGATAGAATGAGTAAAATACCTTACGCTAATGCTGTTGGCTCTATTATGTACCTTATGATATGCACCAGACCTGACCTAACTCATGGAATAAGTATTCTTATTAGATTTATGGCTAATCCTGGTGAAACTCATTGGTTGGCTATTAAATGGATGATAAGGTATTAAAGGGTTCAACTGATTTGGGCTTAAAGTTTCAAAGATCTACAGCTTCTTTTGTTTTTACTCTTTGTGATAGTTGTGTTAGTTGGAAATCACAATTACAAAATATTGTTGCACTCTCTTCTACAAAAGCTCAGTATATTGTAGCTTGTAATGCTCTTAAAGAAAGACTGTGGTTAAGAGGTCTTTTAAATGAATTTGGTTTTGTAAATGAAGTGGTTAGGATATATACCAACAATCAAAGTGCTATTCACTTAAGTAGAAATCCTATTTTCCATGACCAAACATGTTGACATTAAATTTCATTTTGTTAGAAATATATCTGAAAAATGTCTGATTAGTTTAATCAAAATTTCAAATGAATTCAATCCTGGTAATTTTGGCACTAAGGTTTTAACTTTGAATAAATTTAGAAACTATTTGAAAATGTTGAATATGGTCTGAAAGTAATGAATTCTATTAAGTTTTATAGTTACTTTAGTTTTTTTTTTTGTTTTACCCAAATTTGATTTTTTTTGTTTTATAGGTATTTTAGAGCAAATGAAACTAGTAAATTGAGTTTGAATCCACAAAAGAATACTCAGAATAGTTCGGCAAGATGGAGATTGTTTGTTTGGGCTGCCTCTCTATTATGCTTTTGGGCCTCTCTATTTTTGTGTTGAGCCTTACTGTGTTATTTGGGCCACCGGTTTGCTGTTCTAATTAATGGTGTAATCTTGGCTTTACACTTGGCATATCTTGGACCGTTGGATAAAGTAATTTGGGGGGTTACTTTTATAATCCTATTTTTGGACTCTTCGATTGAGTGGTTCTTTCATATTCTAGGGTTTTCTCTTGTTTTTCTCTGTTGAGCGTTTTCTATCTGGTTTCAGTTCTTAAGATATTTTGGTTATGATCTTTGTAATATTCTTGAGTGTATTGTGTATACACTAGTGTAGTGGAGTGAAAACTTGTATATGAGAGTCTAGAGGAAAACTTAGTGAAGAAATCGATTTCTTCATACATTTGTTATACTGTACTTTGTGATTCCTAGTGGATTCGAGCTATATCTATGTAGTGGATGCTCAACGGGTCAGTATGCTTTAAGCTGAACATCTGGACTCAAAGGGGCGAAAATTCATTTGTGTTCTTTTCAAATCTGCAATTACTTTCTATGGTTTCTTGTTTGTGTTGTGAGACTTCGATTTTGAGACCAACACCATTAGACTGCATGAGCTCGATCCCTCCGAGTTTGAAGATTCACTAACAAGAATTCGATACCCACTTTTCACATAATAAATTCAATCCCTTTCATAGTGTAGGATAAGATGATTAGATTTACCTATAATAATGGGACTACAAGGATGATCTCTCTATCAATTTGAGCAAAGGACTCGAAGATTATATGTTTTAGTCCATCCTCTAAATTCGACTGACCTGCTCGCCCGCCCGCCCCGTCCTCATTGATATCAATCGAAACATTCCTTTGATATTGTTATATTAATATTGATGTAATCAATATATTTATTTTATGGAGACGCTATTTACATCTTCTCATTGTTATATATATTTCCCACTTTATATCTATTCCAAATAAAATTTTAAAAAATATTATTTTCATCCGAGTTAATCAATTCAATAGCCACTAAACATTATCTAGATTACTACTTGCTCACTGAATTACAAAAAAAAAAAAAAAAAAAAAATTACCACTTACTCATCTATTTAAATGTTCACCCACCCATCATACATTTCAGATCCATTATCCATAATTAATGGAAAAGTCTACTTATGTAACGGAAAGCTGATGTGGTTTATTAACATTGTTAACTTCCACACGTTGTGAAATACAATTCAAACCAAACACAATTTTTCTTTAATTTTGAACATGTTTTTTCCTCCAAAAATCGACTTTCCCCAAATCAAATGCCTTGAACCCCAAATTAAAAACATTGCATCTTCTTCCCCAAATCGATTTACATGAATCTTCTTCCTTGAAAATGACAATTGAATTGAACATATCAAAAAGAAATCCAAGAAACGAAGAGCAAAAACCACCATCACCTTCTCCAAATTTCAGTTCATGACAGCACCTAAATGATTGAAAAGTGGAAGACTAAAGCTTTTGTGTAAACTCGGACAAGAAAATTGCAAATTGAAATCATGGTTGAAGATCTGTAGGAGATTGATGGCCCAAAAAAGGCAAGAAATAAGGCTGCTAAGGAAAATAATAAAAGGGTAGTAAAAGGGTCAATTTCATTTGCACCGCCAAGTGCAAGGAAGAATGCATCAACTTTTTTATCTTATTGAAAAAGTTTTGAAGCTCTAGAAAATATTACAATATATAAGTTGGGTTGTGTAATATTCTTTTTGCTAAGGCACTTTTTTATGACGACCCAACCAAGAATATATCTTGGAAACCCACGAACAAGTT
>CAIGRS010105544.1:3975-17468 GCA_903798395.1 Fraxinus floribunda | reverse complement strand
TATGGGAACAAAGTAACTTACAATCTTGCTTCTTTCATTATCGTTGTCCGAATCGTTCACAAGTAGATCGATTGTCTTCTTTTCGTGATGACTTCTTAATGTAGCGAGTTTTTTGGAGTGTCGAAACAAGAAGTCTACAATTCTATGAGTAACAAAAAATATTTTTTTTAACTTTTTTTTTTTTTTTTCAAATTATGAAAGATAAAATAGAAGTTTAAAAACCAACTCTTCAAAAATCCCATTTTCTTCCATCAAATAACATTTAAAAAAAAAAAAAAAAGGAAATTTGATTTTGGTTTAATATATTATCAGCAAAACCCTTGAAACCTTTTTTCTCTCTGCTTCTCCGTTCCAAGCTTTACACACAACAATGGCAGCTTTCAAGCACCTCTTCTCTCAAACCCAACGTCACTACTTCTCCAAAACGCCGCCGCCGCACCACCTGTCTTCCCTCCTTCTCCGCCGCCTCTTCTCCGCAGAACCCGACCCAGATGCCAATCCCAACTTCCGTAAACCCCTCCCCATCCAACCCGTTTCCTACCCAACTAGAACCCAACCCCCTCCATCCCAAGAAACCCAGTCCCAATCCCAACCCGAATCTCCACCTGAACAAATCCAGCCTCAAGCTGACCAGGGTACCCGGACGTGGACCCGGGATGAAATGCGGTACATCAAGGATGCCCCGGTGATTTCCCCGGTTTCGTATCCGTCCAGGGTTGCCCCACTGCCTGAGGACCGTGTGAAAGATGAGGAGGAGGGTAGTAAAAATGAGAGTGGCGAATTGGAGAGGGAGAGGAGGAGGATTGATGACGAGAGGTGGAATGCCATAATGACGAGGAGAAGGGTATTGGGTGAGGAACAGGAGGACGATAATGTTGCGTTCCCGACCCTGATTAAGGTGGAGAATAACGATACTAATAGTAAGAAGAAACGAAAGGTGATTTATGATCTAAAGGATGCTATTCGTGCCATTAAGGTTCGTTTTTAGTGCTCTTTTTATTGTTTAGTTTGATAAACTCTCGAAGTTAGTATTGGATTCATATTTCTGGTATTTGAATTGTTAAGATTGATCATGAAATAGATTTTGTGAGATCAAGTTCTTGTGCACTGTATCAGTTATAAAAAGGGATCTTAGGATGCCAATGATGGATTATGTTAGTTCTGGTGATCCGATATATGTTACTTAAGATGATTTTACTTTCACGATTCTCCACTCCCATCCCACAACCCAAAAAGATAAAAACTTTTCCACATGATAACTGTCTTTTTCTTTCTTATGGTTTTAGTATTCTTACAGGGTGACAACAAGAGAAATTTTGACGAAACTTTGGAAGCGCATGTAAAAATGACCCCTGAATTACGTCGAACTGATCTGGTACGTGATCCTTTTTCATTTCCTAATCTTGTGGCTAGTTTCAAATGTACCCTTAAGATCATATTTCTAAATATACACAAGAGATCACGAGGGTAGGTTGAATTATTATATGTGGAAACAAAATATGGTGTGGTGAAGTTGATTTATTTTTGTTTCTTTATCTCTGTCTTGTTGTCTCTACCATTTTGAGTGCTGCCCCTTTCCATCTCAATTTCCAACAAATAGTTTAATCACCCTCGAGAAATCAAAAGAAAGAAGGGGAATTTTCTATCCAGCATCAAGGAGGAATTAGCACATAATTTAAGGTGAAAGTGGAAAAGAGGTTGTTGATTAACTTATCACTTTCACCCCAAAAACTACTGCTGGAGAATACTTGTCAGTCCTGTCAAAAGAAGGGTAGTTTGAAAATTAAATAGCCATTTAAAAAATGAATCATCGTATTTGTGGATGTCCTGAACAAAAAAGTAATAACATTTGATTCAATTCTGGACGAAGTAATAACATACAATGTGTTGTTTGATGAAAATTGGTAGGACAAAATATGGACTGAAGGATAAGTGAAAGATGTTTAAAAGTAAGTTTCTATAAACCAAGCTGGTCAGAGGGAGTAAAGAAGTTCTCTCTGTTTGAAACAAAATTGAAAAAACTTGCAGTGAACCAGAGGATTACCTGGGGAGCAATGATCTAAAGCTAACTCTCGAAAGTGAAAATGCATTTTGATGGGTTGATTTACTATGGATATATTTTTTAAAATCTAGATTTCACTTGTCTATTTCATTATTTTAATATGCCGTCCCATATTGATTCACACTGACCAGAAAATCCTAGTCGTAATTGATCTCAGCCATTATATCTTACGAGGAGCAATGGCCACTTGCTGCTTTTTCGCAGGTTGAGGTCTGATTATAATCTTAATGATTTGTGGTAGAGGATAAAGCATTGGAGATTATTTGGTTTGTGGCTGTTATCTAAAGTGATTTAAATTGGTGCTACTTGTCAGTGTAGAATAATGTCTAAGATGATTGCTTATACAGCATATGACTTAGTTGTGCAGAATCTTTAGTCCATTGATATGTGGACTGAAGACAGGACCTGATTTCTGGTACTCACCTCACTAGAGTGCTCGCAGTCATATCCATATTGCTTATTTAGAGCTCATGATGCGAGACAAAGAAACAAGTTCTTTGTTTAGTGACTTTGTTTACTCTCACAATAAAAACATAACTTTATTTCACCATATTTTAATTCCTTGATATTTATAGCTTCTTTTTCTTACTAGATTAAATTAATTTGATACTATCTTCCCTGGCTCGTTGTTGTTGAGAAACCAGTTTTTGCTATAAGATTTTAACCTATTACGCTTTAAGAGGATTTATCTTTTTCTTCTTTTCTGCTTGTTGAAATGCAGAAACTCAGTGGTTTTGTTCGTCTCCCGCATGGGTTTGGAAAGGTACAAGTGGTTCTTTACGGGTTCAGCTATGATCTTATTGTTCTAGTTCTTTTATCTCATAAATGGAATCCTTTGACAGACGTATAAGGTGGCTGTCTTTGCTGAAGGAGCTGCTGCAGATGAGGCCCGCGATGCTGGAGCTGATATTGTTGGCGGCCCAGAGCTCGTGGAGAATATACGAAGTGGTGATTTATTACTCTCTTGATTATACTGTTTCGATAAGTGGCCTCTTAAGCAAACTGTATATTTCTGTTGCTCCATTTTATATCCCTTCCCCAAAGTAGGTAAATGAACAAACAAATAAGTAAAAATGAAAAACACTAGTAAGTTATCATTTTCATTTCAGTCATCTTCCACTAATTAGTCTCCTGTTAAAAACATTATTTAGCAATCTAAAATGTTAATACTTGTTTATTCATTCTCCCAGTACATTGATAGGATGGGAGGGGGTGAGAGATACAAGAGAAGGGTAGCTTTGGTTATCTACCTGCGGAGTGAGATGGAGGCCTGACGACAGTGGCAATTGAGAGGGGAGAGGAAGATATCAACAAATATGATGTCAAACAATGGGCATTGGATTTGCTACGAAGGGTACTTATTGTGATGTTAAAAATCAAAGTGAATAATAGCTTCTCAGATAACTTTAATCAATTTGCATATGGATCATATTTGCACAAGGGAAATTAAGTTCTTTTTGTAGCTTTTTAAGTCAGTGAAATTGTACTATTGAAAAAGATTTCTAAAGACGTATAAACTGACTAAAAAAACCAACTTCTTCATTTTTTACCCATTTTTATTTTGCTAAATTAATTATTTACACTTTTCAATCACTGACTATAATTTCACCTGTTTATTCAAAGTTACTTGGAAATATTTTGATATACTCTTAGTTCAAGATTGAGGAAATCTACCAAGTGTACAGATAATTGAGAAGATAATGGAAATCAGGATCATATCTACAGCTCAAAAGGTTAAAATTCATTAGTTGGAATTTTTTCTTTTTTTGACTTTAATAACTTAAGATTTTATCTTGCTGTTACTAGAATATCTATTGGTTACTGATTTGATCATTTTAATGTTTGATATTTGTTAGCTGTTTAAAAGGATCACCATAATAAGATTAAAAATAAAAGTTCTCAAAAATTAATAAAAAATGCAAAAACTAATAGTTTGTGAAATTGAACTTTTGATCTTAAATTAAAAAGTGGAATGTAATATATTTCTATAGGAATATAGGACTTCATTAGAAATATTAATGAAAGCAGCAGTTGGTTGTCTATAACAGTTTTCAGCGGTACTTGTTTAGGTTGTAAAATCGAGCTTACTGTTTATTTTTCCAATATCTTGACAAAAAAATTGTATAATTATCAGTTTTGTGAAACAATAAACTTAGATTAACAGTTCAATTCCAAAAACATGCAGGTGAAGTCAAGATAAATTTTGATAAATGTGTTGCTACCCCTTCCATGATGGAACACGTGAAAAAGGTGTTCTGAACTTAAAATTCCACATTGTACTGTTAGCATTTAGTTGTTCAATTACTTATCTTATTTTCTATTTCACAGTTATCAAAAAACTTGAAGCAGTTGATGCCCGATGCTAAGGTAAGTTGTGTCCTCATGTTATCAATTTCACAGTTCCTGGATGTGGCAAAGTGGCAATAATGTCTCACAAGAATCTTATAATTATGCAGAAAGGTACTGTGACCAACGACATATCTAAGACAGTGAAAGATGCGAAAGCACAAAGTATAATTTTTAAGAAAGACAAAACTGCAATTGTGCATGTAGGGCTCGGGAAGGTATGGTTATTTGGTACTTTATGCTGACTTCTGATTTAATTTTACAATCTTGTATGGCTGACTCTTGTATTTGATAACAATTATATTTCTGCAGGTTAGTTTTTCAGAGGAAGCTTTACGAGAAAATTTAGGTGCTTTTGTGAATGCTCTCTTGCTTGCAAAACCTGCCGGTTTGAAGAAGAGTAAGTAGAGTCCATTATATTGTCTAAGCCATTTCATTGTTCATCAAATTTGGGTAAAATGAGATTGGCTGGAGATATTATGCATCTAGTGATACCAGTTGTGCAGGAGTCTGAAAATTCGTATTCTAGAAGGATTTATTTTGCATAAATTCCGCATGTTATTTTATCCCTATTTGGTTCCATCTTTCTAACACATTTTTTCCAGCCTAATGTGGTGCTCTTTTGACTTCATAAGAACTTGGTTTAGATTTTGACATTGCTTCAAAAATTACTAGTACTTGTGAAGATCTACATACATAATACTTGCATGCTTTTGGTGGATTGATATTCACGACACCTAGAAGATTTCACTAGTTCACCTGAAGGATACGCATCTAGTAGGCAAACTAGTAGGAGCTTGGCTACAGAAACAGATATAGGAAAATCATAAGAAATAGTGGATTTGATGCATATTAAGAGAGTCAACACAACTTACATCAAAAGGTGAAGTGGGTAAGGAGAAAGCAAAAGGATTAGGGAGCACATATAAACTTTGGTCCACAGGTAAGCAAAAGTGCTGAAATGGGGTAGAAATAGTTGGTGATATAGGTTTAAAATATGAAGTCATAGAACTTGAACTGTTTGGAGTTTTATTGATTATTAGTGGGTATGCTCCACAAACAGGATTCAGTAAGGCAACAGAGCAACAATCTTTAAAAGACATGTACGGATGGGTTGATTCAAGTACTCACTAGTCAAGATAACATCTTCGTTGGAGGATATATGACTGTAAGCGCAGAAAAATATGCAAGGAGCATCTCATGTACAAGTTAGTACTTGTGTGAAATAGTTCAAAAGATGTCCTTACTTCTTCCTTTCCCCTCCATGGTGTGCATGATGTGTACAAATGATTCAGTAAGCACTGGTCATTAAAAAAGAGGGCTTTTTCATGTGGAGATTGATATTTTGGACTAATTGACTTTAGTGAGAGTAAAAGCAGGATCACGTGGAATTGATGGTTTGAACTATTTTCGGGTGATAATGATATGAAGAAACAATATGATACATAAAGAGCAAGAACATACTAAGTTTATATGGTAATGCCGTAATGGATCTAAGTTCTTATAATCCTCATGGATTATTATTGATAATGAGCTTAAGGGCATTCCTTTGTTGATAATTATCCGTTCTTGGAAAAATATATTGAGTTGACTTTATTTTATTTGATGATTAGAATATTTTATAATTCTCTTAACGTTGATAGATTTATTTATATTGTTACTAAAATTATGTTTTCTTCTAATAGAAATACAAAGAAATTTTGGCTTTTAAGGATTAAATAAAGAAATTAACACTATTTTGGACTTTGAAATGGTTGGCTTATGATTTGGTTTTAGGGAATACACATTTCAATAAACAAGTTTTATTGATTGCATAGCTCGTGCAAGGATTGTAAGAGAATCCTTGAAGAATCTAACTGCACAACATAGGTACATAAAAGTTATGTGGTTAATAAAAGACGGAAATGAAATACCAAAGAGGTTCGAGTCCTCAAAACACAATGGTGGAACTTCTGTTGTGAATTACAAGTGAGTGAGAGCATCTCCAAGATACTCTTTTTATAAAGAACCTTTCATGCATAACAAAGAGCATATTTTTATTTAGAGATGCAACAATTCTCTCTATTTTGACTCTTCATTATGTTTTTTCAATGAACATTTTTTGATTTTTCCTCAATAGTCAATCAATTCAAATATGATTTTTAAATAATTTAAATAGTAGAGTATTAGAATTTGTAGATTATTTAAAGCAATTATTTTAAATTAATAATAGAGAATGAGTTTAATTCTTTAAATTTCAAGAGTCAAATTCACTTTTTATTTTAAAAATTTTAAATAGTCTTTTGGAACGTGTAATGCTTGGACTTGACATTCCTATCGGCATACCCGTGACGACATGACATATGTATGAGTATTATATATATGTGGCGGATCCTTCAATTTTCGAGTGGGTATGACAATTGTAATTAATTATGTTATCTCTAACTTTTAGCCCTTGTTTGGGCCACATTCTTTTTTTCATTCTCATTCTTCTACTCATTTTCAACTACACATTCTCCAATAAAATAATATTTTCCATCACATTAATAACTTTTCCTTCTTTTTCAACCACATATCCCCCGTCACATCAACCAAAAAAATGCATTCTATTGAAAATAATGTGCACCAAACGGGGGCTTATTTTAATTTTGTGCTTTTGTCACGTAAATTTATGCTTTTTTGGTGTTTTAGACTTTTAGTATAAATTTCTAATTGATTTTAAGTAACACAATCTCTCTTTTAATAATTTGCCTCTCAATTATTATTTAACTTTTTACGTGTGAATTTATGGGAAATTTACAATTGAAGTGCGAAAGGCGTACCCACGTACCCGTGTCAGAAATTTGGNTATTTAACTTTTTACGTGTGAATTTATGGGAAATTTACAATTGAAGTGCGAAAGGCGTACCCACGTACCCGTGTCAGAAATTTGGATCATTTTTACTCATGCCTCTGTATTCTACATTTAAGAAAATAAAAGGTCCGACAATTAGATACGAACCCTACCCGATACCGGTATCCGAGTTCGAGCATCATAGCTTGGAACTTATCTTTAAACATTGACTAGTGTTTTATGAATTATATGAAGCCAATAAGCAAACAACGAATCCATGGGTATTTGAACCCGAGTATTCAGGAAAAAGCAGAATATTTGATGGAATGTCTACTCTCTAGAGAGCATCGTGTACGTAGAAAGTCTCTTGGAGATATTCTTACAATGATAGAGTTTTGAGGTGAAGAAAATAGGTTATAGACAGAGATATTGACTTGAGTTAGAACTAGGACTTGTCAAACTCTGTTGAAGATAGAAAAATCTGGTATATCATCATTTCATTATTTACATTAAGAGAACAAAAATCAAATGTATGATATCGGCAAGCGATGTCTTGGTTTTTTCTGGTTCTTGGACAATTTTTTACTTGCCTTATTTGCAGGTTCCAAATATGCTGGGTATGTCGACTCTTTCCATATTGGCAGTACGGTGAGCTCATAAATCTTGTATTTATTGGTTATAACAATACAATTAAACATTGCAATGTTTTTTTAAAGTCTTTTTCCTTTAGTATTTCATGACATGGAAGCCACACACTAAAAACCGATAGTAAGTATATTCATTACCTCCTTTTATAAGGTTTCTTAACTTGTTATTCCTCTAATGGAAACCATCAAAGGCGTTTCTTGAAATGTTTCTGAAAATGGGTTGAAAAAAGTTCATATTTTATGTTTTCCGCATATACAGTCGAAGAATGTTTCACCAGGTTGCTTCTGAGAGGAGGCTTTTTCGTTCTCTTGCTTACTATGTAATATTTGCTTTATAAGAAACTGGCTGAAGATTGTCTGAAACAGAGGTTAAATGTAGACATTAATTCACTTTTTTGTTGCCCTCATTAAGTATTAGTCGTTCTTCACATGCAGGGCTCTTTACTGCCTTTGTAGTCTATAAAATTGCAGCTTATTTTGATGGTTTCGAACTTTTTGCTTAAAGTCACCACTCCTTTCTAATTCAGTAATTTGATTTTTACGTGCAGATGGGTAGATCCTTCCCTATTTCCATACAATCATTATCGATGGCTGCTGACCGCTACAACAGATTACAGGTGCAATAGTGTTGTTCTAAGCTTGGATTCAATTGTCAACTGAATCTTTTGTTGTACCTAGTTCGACTTCAGTCCTACAATAATGCGAGGATTCCCATAGATTACTCTGCCAATTAATTGAACAAAATAATTACCACTTTGTAGACTTTGATTTTTAACATTCTTGATCTTACATTAAGCACTTGTTTGGTTTTGCTGAAGATGAAATTTTTAGTAAATTTTGATGAAAGTTATGAAATGTGGTAGAAAAGTTTGATAAAATTTGTGATTTCGTGAAATGTGGTTAAAAATAATTGTTAATTTTGACTTAAATTTTTATTAATTTTTTTGAGCTAAGCCAAATAGGGGACTAAATGATCATCCTAAAAAAAATCAGGCACAAAATTGAACATCATCTCACTTTGACTAGAAAGTGACAAAAGGGTATGGTCTCATCTACCTTTTAGCACTTCACAGAAGTGTAATTTTTTCAGTTCATGATGAATGAAATATTGTGAATCGATGAGGAAATTCCCAAACACTGCCTAGAATAGATTCAACTTCAATAAGATATACAAGACGTGGAACTATTGTTACTTAAAAGTAGGAGAATAAGAACTATGTTGAGGATTGAGCTGAGAGATCAATCAAGATTTTATTTTTTGTAATATTTATGTTAGGATTAATTCATATGTACACACAAAAATTTTACAAGTTTTACACCCTCCTCACAAGTGTGGGGCTCACCAGAATAAAAATTGGAAAAAAAAACCCACCCACTCCCTTTAACATTGTTAGTGTCTGGATTTTTTTCTGTGAAGAAAGCACGACTCTTTATGTTATTATTAGTTGACATGGCTCGTAGCCACATTGAGATCCGCACATCACGATAAACGGTCCAAGATTAGAAATTTAGCGAGCCCAAATTGCCCATTGACCCATCTAAAAATCGGGACAGTCCAGCCCAAGTTAAAATGAACAAAATTTTTGTGTCTATATATATTGCACATATAATAAAAATATAATTTCACATACAATTATTTAATGAATATTGAATATTCAACAAATATTAAATTTTCATTTGGAGAGTTTCAACTTTGGGCTCGTTTGAATGCAAGGGTGAAAATAAAATGTTTTATAGGAAAAATAATTGCTTAAAAATTGTTTTTTAGGGAAAGATTAATTAATTGTGTTTATTTGTATAATTTTTCATCCGAGAAATTTTTAAAATTTTGAATCTTTTTGTTCACATTTGACTTCATTTTATATGAAAGTTATTCATTAAAGTTATTTTTTTAACAATTGGTTATGAAATTCATTGCCAAAAACTAAAAAAAATAAAAAAATAAATAAAGTTTGATCGAAAACTATTTTTTCACTATTTTTCATCAAAGCGTAGTGTTCGTTTAGCTTCGTTTTATATGAAAATTGTTTATTAAAGTGATTTTTTTTTTTACAATTGGTTATGAAATTTGTTTCAATTACCAAAATATATATATATATTGGCCAGAAAATTGGAACCTAAAAAAGTGGAAAGGGGCGCGCTGAGGGGTGGGTTGGAAAAGATTTTGCTTGAAAAATTTGTGCCATCAAACAATACTGGAATGGGAAGTGGAAAATTCCATTTTCCATAAAAAATTTAACAACTCAAATAGAGCCTCAAAGAAATTTGTTTGAAAAGTTTCAAGGCAAAATACAATAGATATTTGACTTTTTATAGATAATCATTATAAAATACAATTTTCAAGAAAATCTTCTTTGGAGTTTCAAGGCAAGAATCAAGACGGAGACCTTGGGTATTGGAGGGAGGGTCAAACAGTTCTATCTCAATGATTTTATTATTATTATTATTATTATTTTAAAGTAGTAAATAACTCTGCGGTTTAGAGTCATTCCAAGTCTTGACACCTCTATATAATATGAAAAAAGCTTCAAGTACAGGAAATAATTGCCAGAATTATTACAGAATTTTAAATTTTATCTCACCATGAGGTGGATCCCACGTTATTAAAATATTGCAAAAACTCCTCCCCACCCACCCCGNATATGAAAAAAGCTTCAAGTACAGGAAATAATTGCCAGAATTATTACAGAATTTTAAATTTTATCTCATAATGCGGTGGGTCCCACGGTATTAAACTATTGCAAAAACTCCTCCCCACCCATCCCGACTGTGTGTAGTCGGTCAGGTACAGGGATTTAAATCCCTGTACCTATAGCATCTCTCATATAATATTAGATACAAATTCAAAGCTATATATTTAGGTGCTAACATGTAAAAGAATTGCAATGCAGTTACAGAATGCAAATATAAAATGGGTAAATATAATTGGTCATTGTACTTTGACAGAGTTTTCATATTGGTTCATGAATCTCATTTTGTTTCAAAATAGTCACTTTGTTTTCTATAAGAGTCCGTTTGATTGAAAGGTGGAAAGAAAAATATTTTATAGGGAAGAGACTTTCCTAAAAATTGTTTTATTGAAAATTGTAATTAAGTGTGTTTGATTGGTATAATTTTATTACCAATTCTAATAAATTTTATTCATTTAATTGACAATTTTCATGAAAAAGGAAGCTAAACAGACCAAGTGAAAAATTCCCAATAATTCCCAATAAAACAATTTTTAGGCAAACCAAATCCTTGAAATTCATTTGTGTTTCACTCATTTTTCACATTTACAATCAAACGGACCTAGATAAAAGAGGAGAATACACCACACTTACAATTCTGTGAAATAATGAGTAACATATTAATTTACTGCCGAAATTTGAATATTTTAAAAAGTATGGTGACCATTATGAAACTATATAGTGACCGTCAATGTTTTTACCCAATACGCGCCACAAAACGAGACATACACACACAGTCAAACACAAACCTGAGAAAGAACAAGAGAAGAGGGAGAAACAACTGCTCAGCAGTGTCACTTCAAACGTCCAAACACTATTCCTTGCTCTCAACATCCCCATTTCACTACCCGGAAAACCAACAAAAATTACTTCTATTTCATGGTCATTTTGTGAGAATGGAAGTAGGAAATGATGATTTCAAGAAGAAAGAGCAAGTGGCAATGGTGACTATCCTAGTTTTTGCATCTGTTGTCATTGCTTCTTTGATTTTAGCATTTAGCTACTATTGTTATCTTAGATATAAAGTCTCCAAGCGGTTCAAAATTCCCTAAAAAAGTTATTATCTTTTGCTATTTTTAATCAAATGTTCGATTATTTGAATATGAACTGTTTAGTTTATTGATATAGATCTTGAGATTCTGATAATATTAATAGGTTTTATAGTGATTAATCTGATGTAGATGCTGAATAATGGGTGTTTTTATTTTTTATAATATGGAAAAAATGTTAAAAATGCATTTTGATGGGTATAAAAGAATGAGAAGGTGGGAAATTTTCATTGTGGTCCTTGCCTTCATTACCATTTTGTTTGGCGGCTAAAGAAAAATTGTGGGATGTGTAAAAGGGAAGAAATGAACAATAAGTCAAAAACCAGACCACGTAATGGAATTTACTGTTAATTTGATTTTCCCCCATTACAGGCTCGTAAATAGGCTTATTATGGGCTAAATCCGCTGAATGTTAGTGTTCGATGTAGTTCTTTTGGGAAGATTGAGGATCTGTTCTAATATGTTGAAAATGCATTTTGATGGGTTCAAGTGAAAGAAAAGGTAGGAAATTTTCATTGTAGTCCTTACCTTCAGTATTCAGTAACCTTTTTCTTTGGTGGCTAAAGAAAAAATCGTGGGGGTTTGAGAAGGTGAAAAATGTATAAGAAAACTAAAATCGTACCAAGAAATAAAATGTACTAGTAATTTGATTTTCCCGCATTTCAGGCTTGTAAATTAGGCTTATTAAGGGCTAAAGCCACTGAATGTTTTGTTTTTGAACGTAGGTCTTTTGGGGAAGATGGAGGATTTGCTGTAACATGGTTAAATGTTGAGATGCATTTTGCTGGGGTTAAGAGCATGAATAGGTCTATCATCCAAGCACTCAAATCGCATCGAAAGGGAAAGAAAACCAAGATATTTGCCCAAAAAAATCTGTATCAATTTCTTCACATATTGAAGAAGATGAAGATATGAACTCCAAAAGTGGTAGTGGCAAACACTATGTTGTTAAGTTTCTAAAGCACTATTTGAACAAGATAAAACATAAGATAATGAAGTTCCTCCAGAATTAGACAAAGAATCTGTTATGAGCCCAAAATTGAAGAAAATTCAGATTATGAAAAAACTGAAAATCATGAAATGAGCTCCAATGGATTCCATGTCCACTGTTGCCGGCTTTATAGATTTCTTGTTTCTCTTGTTAATGGTCTTGCTATCAAGATCCTCATTTCTCTATTGTGAACGTCTTGATAATAAGATCATGGATAAGATAAACAATAAATATATAAAGCTGTAGTAGAAGGCAGAGAATCCATTGGAGCCTTTCTTTATATTCTTTTTCATAATTTGAATTTTCTTCACTTTTGGCTCTTAGAGTATGTTTGGTGCACATTAAAATGAGAGAATGCATTTTCTTGAAGTGATGTAATGAGAAATATGTGGTTGAAAAAGAAAGAAAATTTATTGATGTGATAGAAAATATTATTTTATTGAAGAATGTGTGGTTAAAAATGAGTAGAAGAATGAGAATGAAAAAAATAATGTGGGTCAAACAGGGACTTAAATATTTNAGGGCTTAACAATTTTTTTGTCTAATGCTAGAGAAATTTCATCTTCTTATGATTCATCTCGTTCAACTGGTGTTTTAGAAATTTAATTATTATCTTCTTTCTCTGTTATTTGTTGTGCGATTGCCACTTTTGGGTTCATTTCTTCATTTTCTTGAACATTTGAAGAAATAAATACTGATGTTTTAGGCAAATCTCTTGATTTTCTTTTTCTCTTTCGGTGTGATTTGGACGCCATGGATGCTAGACCTTTGCCATGCCATGCGAAAGTGAGAAATGTTCGTGATTATGCTCCTCATTGCAACCATGAGCTTGTTCGAGCACCCCCCCCCCCCCCCCC
>CAIGRS010105508.1:0-15011 GCA_903798395.1 Fraxinus floribunda | reverse complement strand
CTTTTTCTTTTAAGTTTTGATTTGGGTTTAATTAACATGAAACTCAACCCAAGTGCCCGACAACTCATCCTACTTAATTTATTAAAAATGAAGCTGAAAAGTCCATAATAACAAAAAATAGAGGATCGTTAGATGCCAACCACTAGCTTGTAAAATTCTACAATTTTAAGATTCTAGATTGGTTTTGTAAGTTAGGATCATAAGACCCGGATTGGGAGTTTCAGCAACCTTGCTTTGAACTAGTTGAACAAGATTCCTTTAGTTTCCTCTTCCTCTTATTTGGGTCCTTTTGTACACAATGAATTTGAATAGGACATGCAGGAAAATTCCACGTTGTATAGAACAATTCTACTGCTCTCCCATATCACAACAGTTTTTAACTACTGTACGTGCATGTTTTTGTTCCCAACTGGCTCCTTGGCTCCTTACACAAGGATGTACTTAGTCCAGAACTAGAAAGGAGTCTCTTGGTTAATACTTGTGCTAATTGTGCATGTTTCTGAATTTATGGTTCTAGTTCTTACGTCTGTCCTTGGGCTAAGTACACGCATTTTTTAAACACTGTTGAGAACATGTAATTGTTGCATTGAATCCTTTATTCGTCATGGCATGTCATATTTTAAGAAATAGAGGGGCTATTAAGGTGGAGTTATGTCATTAAAGGGTGTGTATGGATATATGCACACTTTTTTGATGCTCGGAATGAGATCGACACATTGTTGATGTCACCACATTCTGGTTGCTCAAGAATACATAGGCAGTTTTGCAGTTTTCTAAGATTTGAGTCTGGCTTTCTTGGTGATTAGCATTTGGCAAAAAAAAAGTAACTTATAAGGTGGGGAAGAGATGTGATGTGATAACAATTTTTTGCCCTTTTTTTCAACCATTACAGTTTATTGGTTATGGTAATTTCGTTATTGACTTTTGGTCTCTTTGTGGTGTTATGTTTCATTTGACAGTATGCTGCATATGGAATGGAGGGAAGCATATTGGTGCTCCAAAATTGTTTGGATCACCTTTTGAAGAATATGCAGCTGCATCCAGTATATGCTTCAATTTTTAAGCATATGTTGGATAGACCTAATTTCAGTACTGTTTTCTGTGGATCTCTGAAGACTGCTGCAATAAATGAAGAATTTCTGCAGAATCTGTGTGATGCTTTACACTTGTCAGCATACGAGAAAATCGGAATTGGTCTTGCTTTATCAGATTCAGAGAACCTTGATATCAGAATGTGTGGTTAGTTCTCTCTGTCTGACCATGATATAGGACGTGTCAAAAAAGAACTGCAGAAATGTCCTTTGTATTGAAATAAGAATCTCTAATACACTTGTGACTTTTTTAGAGTCTGTGCTCTTTATCTCATGTTGTGCATTTGTTGTTTGCTTGTTTGCAGGAAAGAACTTCTGCATGAGTCAGATTGCAGAGTTGTGTACCAATCCAGTGGCGTGGGATTCCACTGATTTAATTCAGCACATTCTAGTGTTTCTTAATCGATCTGAAGGCCTTTCCAAGCATGTGGATTCATTTGTGCAAATGTTCTCTCTATTTCAATTGAATGAGGAGAGCCAATTCATTTTATCTCCGTTTCTTTCCAGTGAACTACAGGAAGCCAACTTCTTCAGGTACCTCCTTGCTACACTTTCTAATTCCAGTTTCTCGTGATTGATTTTGATTCAACTGTTTTCTCTTTCTTGCTTTTCTGTAAACTTCAGGCACTTAGATTTGTTCAATGAAGGCAGTGAAGATGATTTTGATGCTATTTTAACTGAAATGGAAAAGGAAATCAGCGTGGCTGATATGATGAAGGAATTAGGTTATGGCTGCACTGTGGATATATCACAGTGCAAAGAACTGTTGTCCCTTTTCTTGCCACTTACAGAAGTCAAAATTGCAAAGATACTTGGTACAACTGCCCAGACCTTTGCAGGTCTTGATGACAGTCAAACTGTGTTCACTACATTCCGCTCTGCTCTTGGTAGCAATAGTGTTTCTGATCTTCCATTGCTGAACTCTTGGAATGTAGATACCCTGGTTGATTCGATCAAGCAACTTGTAAGTTCCATATTTATATCTTCTAGCTTAATTTTCATTGTATTTCACATCATTGTGTCAATCCCACTGTAACATTGATGAGCTTTATTTCAAGGTACCTCAGATTTGATTGTCATCTGATACCCTGAATTTGTATTCTTTCTTTTGCTCCAATACTTCAACTATAGGCTCCTGGAATTAACTGGATAAATGTCATGGAGAGCCTGGACCATGAGGGCTTTTATATTCCTAATGAAGCATCCTTCTCCCTTTTTATGTCCTTCTATAGACATGCATGTCAGGTATGCCTATTAACAGTTTTACTTTTTAATTCCTGTTAGGCATGTTAATAAGAAAGCAGTTTTAAAGTTCCTCATTAATTCTAGACCTTGGTACCTACTTTTCAGGATCCCTTTCCTCTCCATGCTGTTTGTGGCTCTGTTTGGAAGAATGTTGAGGGTCAACTATCTTTTCTGAAATACGCTGTTGCAGCGCTACCTGAAGTATTTACATTTTCTCATTCCGGAAGGCAGCTGGTATGGTTTTATTAGAATCTAGTTATTGTTAATATCTTCATATCGCCCCATGCTAATCTCATTTATAGCAGTTCCATGGATAAGACGTTCTGGGAATCAATTGTATGGTTTTTACTTGCGTAGGCCTATGCTGATGCTGTGAATGGACACAAATTACAATCTGGACATACAAATCATGCCTGGTTATGTCTTGCCCTGCTGGAGGTGTTGTGTCAGCTAGCTGAAAGTGGTCATGCAAGTTCTGTGCGAGCTATTCTGAAAGATCCTCTTGATAACTGTCCAGAAGTCTTGCTTTTGGGGATGGCCCACGTGAATGTACTGATTTTGGAGACAAATTGTGATTACTATTGTGCTGTTCCATGTAGTCGCTCAATTAATACCTCCATTACTTGAATTGCAGACTGCATATAATCTCCTCCAGCATGAAGTGTCTTCTACCGTTTTTCCCATGGTACTCAGACATGCATTGGGAAACAGTGTAATACTTCACCTGTGGCATGTCAACCCTTACATGATGATGAGAGGATTTATTGATTCCGTGAACTCTGATCTGGACAACTTGACTAGAGTTTTGGATGCCTGCCAGGAATTGAAGGTTATTAACTTCACTGCAAGCTTAAATATATCATACGATATTCTGTTGGGAATTTATACAGAAACTCATGCAGTTCTTTTGTAGGAATTAGTTTTAACCTTTATAGGAGGCACGATTTGTGCCGCAAGATTGATCTCTGAATAAATCTAAGCACTTTTAACTGAACCCCTAGTAGTTGGACAAAATCATTTCATGGTTATTTTAAGGTTGGGATATTTTAATATACTTAATTGCTATTTTTCAAATTGAAGAAACATCTTCTAGATCATCTGTGTGTTATTTCCGACAAAAAAAAATATTGTTTCACTGATTGCAATGTTTCTGTCATGAGGGCAAATTTTAAGTACCTCCTGCATTACATTTGTATGTATTAGGTTGCTGTATTATGCTTTTACATGCTGCAGTATATTCACTTGACTTTCATGTTTTCCGGAAGGTGGTGCTAGTAATTTTATATTGAATTATGTTTGTATTGTTCCAAGATATAGACTACGAGTCTATGACCTTGGATATGCCCCTCCTTCCTCAACTTCCTACTGCACAAGAAAAATTTTCTGGGCACCATCTAACTTTTGGCAAATCATTCATAATGTCTCTTTTGTTGATACAGATGCTAACTCCAGTGTTGGATATGATTCCTTCTTATTTTGGTGTTCGACTGGCTGCCCTTGCTTCTAGTAAAGAACTCATAGATCTTGAGAAATGGTTGGGCACTCATTTAAGTACATATAAAGATGCTTTTTATGAGGTAAACTGATAACCTGTCTTCATTCTCTCTTGCTCCACATTTTTCCCACCCCTGGAATAAGAAAAAGAAAGTCCCCCAAGCAAAATCACGGCCCTAAGTTAGATGTAAATTTTACAAGTGTGCCTTTGCTCTTTTATGTTCCCAACGGTAGTTGTCTTGTACTAATTGTTCTCTTAATTGATGAGATGTTGAAGATACCTCAAAACTCATAGAAACTAGTCTTGATGCTTTCAGGAGTGCCTCAAGTTCCTAAAGGAGATTGTGGTCGGAGCTCAGGAAGTTTCTACTAACCGCTTTCATTCCCCTGGTTCTCTTGTGAATGTTTATCTGGAAGCTTGTTCCACCTTCTTCAAGGTTTTCTTCTGACACACATATTCTGTTAAATTGGATGATAGTTGTCTCTATATTATCGTGGCTTAAACCTTTTGAATCTTTGGTCTGCAGGTCCTTCAGTCTCATTCTGGCATTATTTCCTCTAGTCACTTGTCCGAGGAATTGGAAAAATTGTATGCAAGTTATCTTCATGTTACTGCAAGACTTAAGAATGGTGGGGTAGCTGACTCAGCAACTTCTGATGTTTATGCTGACGATATTGAGACAGAAGCAAACTCATACTTCCATCAATTGTTTTCGGGTCAACTGCCAATTGAGGCGATGATTCAAATGCTTGCTCGCTTCAAAGAATCTTCAGAGAAAAGGTAATTTTCTTCCTCAAATTTGTCTTTAGTTTTTATAACTTATGCACACTACTACTCACTGTAACATCTTCCTGCTTGGGGAACAATGACCCTATATTTTATGATAGCTCCATTGAGGATTATGCCTATTGCCTTAAATCAAGTATCAACTCTATGGATTTTATTCTCTTCCATGGGTTGGGTCTCAAATCATGCCTGCATTTTAATGTCTGATTAAATGTCTGGCCAACTCTATGGATTTTATTCTCTTCCATGGTTTGGGTCTCAAATCATGCCTGTTTTTTAATGTCTGATTAAATGTCCGGCATGCTATTCATTCTACCCATCAGCATCAAAACTTGTCTTTGTGGACAGAACTTTAAGACTCAAATAAAGCCGTTTGATTGATTTTTTTTTTTTAGTTCATGAAGAAACCTTTAAATATCATTTGTGATATTCTTACTTAAAATGATGAAATGCACTTTGTGTAGCATGGATTTGTGTCTTATGATTAGTATTTTGCATGCTGTTAAAATTTGAGGTGATTTATTTTTAGACTAAAGAAGTTTGCACATTTGACAGGCAACAATCAATTTTCGAGTGCATGATTGCTAATCTATTTGAGGAGTACAAGTTCTTCTCCAAGTACCCTGAAAGACAGCTCAAGATTGCTGCATTTCTTTTTGGTGAGCACTGATTATTGCATTCTGTAACATTAGACCCTATTTCTTTTATTGAAAAGTTACTGTTTCTTCCCACTGTTTTGGTATTCTCTTTGCTGGTACTATACGATAAAACATTCAATGAACTACACTGTGTGAGTGTAATTCACAACGTCTAATCCTCATCTAGTTTTACGGCTTTAGCATCATGTGCATATCCATATATTTCCCTGTTGAATTTGGCTCCAGTTACCTTGCTTAAAACTAACTCCCAGGGATCACAACCATGGTTTGCTGTTCTACTACTATATTTTTGCCTTGAATAAGTTGCTTATATTCATTTCTTTTAGATGATGTTTTAGTGGTCGAAGAAGCTTGTGTAACTAGAATCCAAATCAAATAAAGATCAGGGTTCATTTTAGACATGAAGCATGTCACGGTTGGAGCTCAATTTCTGTAAAGCTCAACCAACAACAAGCAGATAAAAAACGGCAGAGATCAAATATGAAGTTCTTTCAGCTGAATAAGCTGAAATTACAACCAAATAAAGAGAAAACAGAAAGGGGAGGGATTAAATGATGCAAAAGAAGAAGAGGAAACGGATAAGAAGAAGANACATGAAGCATGTCACGGTTGGAGCTCAATTTCTGTAAAGCTCAACCAACAACAAGCAGATAAAAAACGGCAGAGATCAAATATGAAGTTCTTTCAGCTGAATAAGCTGAAATTACAACCAAATAAAGAGAAAACAGAAAGGGGAGGGATTAAATGATGCAAAAGAAGAAGAGGAAACAGATAAGAAGAAGAGAACGACAGAAGAAGAAGAATTCCAGAGAAGAAGCAGAGGAAAGGAGGAAGAAGGAAGAAGCAGCCAAAGCCACAGTTCAATTCATCAATTCAATTCCCGTTTACAAAGTTTCAATACAACATATTATAGACCAAAACAATTAAAGGGCTTTGGGCTAGCCCACAATAAACAAGCCCAATTAGATAATAAATCCAAATACATAAAATAAAAAGCCCAAACCATGACAAAGCAATGCCACCTTTAGGAAGACATGGTTTGTTCCCTGCGATGAATTAGCCCATGTTTGACAACCATTATATCATAATTCTTTAATTCTCATACTTATTTTCAACCACACATTTACACAATAGAATATTTTGCATGTAAACCCAAGTTTTTTCCTCACTTTTTAACCACACTTTACTCAATAAAATATTTGCACATAAATCCAAATTTTTTCCCTACTTTTTATTCTCGAAAAAATCACTATTCAAAGCTTTATTTTCTCAAAATAATGGCCATCAAATGGTGGCTTAATATTTTGATTGAAATTTGACAATTCATCGATTGAATTTTGGTGCCTAACCATAAGGTTTTTCATGTTGTAAACTCGATACTTATTTTATTCAACACTCGGTGATTCAGTGCCCTGTCTTGAAATTTTAGTTTTATGATTTTTATCAACTCCCCCTATAACTGATTCCCTGAAGATTATCAGGTTTCTGTTAAATAAAGATTTTATTTTAATTTATCAAATCTATCAGGCTTCAGTTGGTATTAATTCTATAAGCATGATCATAATTGCTCTAACTTCTAATTAACATGATGTGAGGACCTTAGTTGGCCTCAGTAGGTACACAGGCAGCATCCTCAATACTCGTCTCATAAACCTATTCACACGGCTGTCCATATCTTAGAGATATTAACTGGTAAAGTTTCTTAGTCAAATTAATTGTAACATGTACAGTGAGAATGTGGCTGCCTTAGTTGATGATGATTTTCTTAGGCTGTCATACTGTCTTAGGATGTTATTTGAATATCAATTTGTTCTTAGTCCAGGTGAAGATTAGTGATTTTGTGAGATGCTAAATGTGGTTGAAAGATCTTTATTTGGTATCCAATTTTAATGTTCTTGAATCTATATAATGGATATCTTTACCAAATTAATTTCTCAACGTGTTGCTTTGCCACCTGTAAATTCAGCCAGTTTGTTTTTGTCTTGCAATAGGCTTTGATATGTTTGTTAAATAAATCTCTCTATTCAGGTAGTTGGATCTGTAATTTGGAGATTTTGATTTTGAAATAGAAATGTAAAGTTTAATTTACTGATTTCGTGGTTAATACTTCTGTTTCTAGGGTCGCTCATTAAGCATCAACTCGTAACTCATCTAACACTTGGTATTGCTTTGCGAGCTGTTTTGGATGCATTGCGAAAACCTGCAGATTCCAAAGTCTGTCCTCCTTTTTATGTTTTTCTTTTCATATTGTTGTTTCATCTTAGCTGTGACTAATGGTTTTACCACATACAGATGTTTGTCTTTGGCACTAAGGCCCTGGAACAATTCGTGGACCGCCTAGTAGAGTGGCCACAATATTGCAATCATATCTTACAAATATCTCATCTGCGTGGTACTCACACGGAACTTGTTGCATTCATCGAACGGACACTTGCCAGGATTTCATCAGCACATGCAGAACCAGAGGTTGGACAGAGTTCCACTGCTGATCAGCATCATGGAATCCAAGCTTCCGGGACAAATGTGGAGGTATATGATTATGTTTATTGAACGTCTTATTAAAGTGTTGCACCATTTCATAATTTTCCTGCAGAATAAATACGACTTTTCTGCAAACAATGAACGAGAATTTATCTTGATTTTGCCTTTCTCAGTCTATCCACTGCAAGATGATTCCTTTTGCACCATAGGTTGACTTTCACCAGTCTAGATCTTATTTATTACAGAGAAACAGAACATTTGTTAGTGTAGATTCTTTGTCTTGCACCTTAAATGCTAGTCAATTCCAGTTATTATGCACAGAGATCATAACATGGTTGAGCATTTTTGAATTTTGTTTTAACCGGGATGATAAAGTTCTTTGTTTTAAGTTATGTTTTTTCTGGTAATTGATTCTCAAGGGTCTTCCAAAATCGCTGTATGCATGCAGCAGGACTGCAATATCATTACCACAACCCTCTTAACTGGAATAACATTTTCTTTTTCAGCTTTTCTTGCATGGTCATTACTCTGCGCCGATTATGTTTCAGATCTATTTATTCTGGTTGCAATTGTTCAATATTTTTCTTTTTCTCCTGCTCTCTACTTTCTCCTTCATAGTTTTTTTTTTTATTATATCGATATTGATTGAGCCAAACATTTGATCTACTTTTCCTTTGAGAATTTTATGATTCATTTGTAAATTTGCTGGTTTTATTCCTTGAATTGGGTTTTGCTTGTAGTTAAGTTCATACGTTGTTTTCTTCTTGATCTTGTTGAACATATGTTTTCTTCAGTTCATAGAACTACTATGGTAAAGCACATGTCTAAGTTTCAAAGGTTGGGTTTTGCTTGGAGTTAACTTTATGTTCATTTGTTGTTATTTTCTTGTTGAACATATGTTCTCTTCAGTTCATAGAACTACTAAGGAAAATTGTATGTCTACATTTCAAAGGTACTCCTAATATTTGTACTACAGTACTAGTGCAATCATATATATGCATGAGCAAACAGTGAGTAGACCATCTGCCTTTTCTTCTTTGTGCAGTTTCCATCTTTAGTAATCCTAGCTATTAAACCTAGTTCTGCACCAGGCAGACAACACCTGACAGTTTAGAACAAATGTGATAACCCACCTGATGCCACTCATAGTGAAGGTGTATATATATCATAGCTTGTGAATATATTAACAGATATTGAGATTTTGTCCAATACTCTACTGCATTAATATTTGGATTTGTACATTAAATGGCGAAGACCAAATGGCAAAAGTTCAAGGAATTCAATTCTGATAGTTTGATTAGTACACCAGAATCGTTCTTGCTTGGCAACTTTATTGGTGGAATTTCTTTGTACATGGTGCAGTCATATTTTTGACAACTGTAATATGTATTACGTCAGTGTTTCCTGAAGAGAGCTGTGATTTGGTTCATGTTAGTTCTTCCCTAATTGTGTAGTTGGTTAAACTAAACAGCAACACCAAATTTCAGTCCATTTTCAGGGAGAAAAAGTTGATTCACATCATATACATGTCTGCAACATGTCATAAGTCTTCTCTGTTTGGTAGACTTAAAATTAGATCCTCTTCTCATTTTCAGATGCTGGGCTCATCATTTTCACTGGGTGGACCTGGTGGTAGTTCACATACAGGATTGCAAGTCTCTTCTTCGGTCCTACTATCACAAAGACAGCTAAATTCTATAGATGAGAGAAAGGCATCTATAACATTGCCTTATTACATGAAGCCAGTTTCAACCACTGCTGGGCAATCTGCTACTGTTCCTTCAAGCGATAGCATTCAGAAGGCTAGTGCTAAAAAGTCTATTCTAATTGCAGTTTTATGGATTTGATAATTTGTAAACTGAATTTATTGTCATAACCTTGATTTCTAACAAAATTGATCTATTGAACCCATGATCATGAGCTAGTGCTTAAATATACTACTTATAAAAGATTATTGGATATAAAAGTTATCTATCTAGCTGTTGTAGTATGGATTTGATGTCTTTCAATGCTCACACATACAAGTTTACTAACTGACCTATTTAATGCTACAATGCAGTCACAGATTCTGGTGAATGCTTCATCAGCACAGATTTCTTCTGGTTTTGGTCGTTCATCACGAGCTACCTCAGCAAGTATTTTTCTCTTTCTTTCAAGCATATATGTCTATTTTTTTCGAATTACTTTCTCTTGTTTCATTTCCCTTGGGCTTAGATGACTTGCTCTGAACATTGAAACATTTGAGGGTTGTTTCTTGGACAGGATTTGGCTCTGCTCTAAATATTGAAACGCTTGTTGCTGCTGCAGAGAGAAGAGAAACACCTATAGAGGTACTTGCTCTGACCTCAGTTGTCGCCACTGGCATATTTTTTGGTCTCATTGTATCTTGCTTATAGCTACTTCTAGAAAGAACACAGTTAATTTTTGTCCCATCATTATGCCACTTCTAGTTGAAGGATTCCAATATATTACTAAAGCAAAAAACTAGCCATTATACCAATAAATTGGGTTTGGCTGGATGAATATTTTCCACCAGTATGTATGATCCATTGCTACACATTCTCTATGATCCATCACTACATCTAATGTAAGATTACTATCAAATCTTTCCAGCCTCATTTGCACCATGTTAAGTTATTCTCTCTCTCCAAACTTGTTTTACTCAGATCCCATTGGTCTTATGAACTTGAGCATCTTTAGGTCTCCTCAACGCATGCCTCAACCACCTAAGTCATCCTTCCTTTAATTTATCCTCCATTATTGTCCGCTTATTGGTGTAATGACTTGTTAAAAAGAAACTAGTATAATGATGGTGCCACTGACATCATTCAGATTCATTGACATGTCTTTCCTTTTGTTTTGAGACTGTTTTGACACTAGTCTAACTGCACCTGTGACCAATTGATGATATTTCTGTGCTACATATTTTTAGAAATGGAAGCATGGTTAGTCGCAGTTATTTTGTACTGTCTGCTTTTGGTACAAGGAACCAAGAACAATTGAGGATTTAACTTCTTATTTTCTTTTGGCTTGAATAAGTATCTGTTTCAACTTTCAATAGGCTGTGACGTATTTGGGTGGGAGATTTGTTTGTTATCCTGTAAATTCTTGTAATATATTGCCCCACATGCATCACGTATTTCTGAAAATAATTGGCAAATGGAAAAAGAATACGCAATGAGAATATAACGGTTAAAGACATTTAAATGAATCTATTTGTCCTCTCTTTAATAAATTAAGCTTTGAGATGAGGTAGTAGCAGAGCATGCAAGGGTTCTGTAATCAAGTCTCACAGCCACTCATTTATGAAAATTTTGTACATTTTGGCCTTTTGATGCAAAAATGAATTCGGCTTACACAAGGGGGCATGTTGAAGGCTATTTAAGTAAATAATTTTGTCCTCTCTCTAGTAGCTTAAACTTTTAGGTGAGGTGGTTTGCCATATTCTCCCTGGACTTGCCCTTGGAACATTACATGAAAAATTACATGAAGGTCTGGTTTAGACTGGGCAATTTGTTTCTTTTCACTTGTCTCTAAAAACTGGCAATAATCAGCTTCCAGTATCTCATTCATTAGGATACTGTCACCCATGGTTCAGAAGTATTATGCATGTTTTTTCAGGGGTTTGGGTTGGGGTTGGTGGTTTTGGACCATCCACGTGTTTGTGTTGGCTTTTTCTATAGGTCGTTCAACTTAATGCAGTATATATAGCAGAAATGTGTTTGGATTTCACTTGATAATGTCATGTTGTAAGATCTGCTATGTATGTGGCATCTCTTTTGAAGTAGGAAGTCTTAAAAAGCTTGCCATCTGATTGATTGATTGAAATCTGCCGAAGTTTAAAGTATTCACTTCTGGACAAGCATTGGGAGGGCAATATGGTATGTTAACAAGGACCCATGGAATTTCACTAGAGTTCCAAGAGATGTCTGGTCTTTACTGGTCTCAAATTGTGTGCCCCCCTTTTTTACAATAGCAAACACCATTAAATGCTCTATTTGTACATTAACTTAATACGGTGCATATTATATGCTGTTTCCACTTGTTTTCTTTTCAAATTCATATCTGAGTCTACTGTTCTCAATTATCAGCTGTAGTAGATGTTCCTCTTATCTTATATGATTTGTAGCTTAATTTGTCCTCCTGTGGATGAATATTTGACAGTGTTCTTTGTCGTTTGAACAGGCTCCTGCATCTGAAATTCAGGATAAGATATCATTTATTATTAATAACTTATCTGCAACAAATTTTGAAGCTAAAGCAAAAGAATTAACTGACATCTTGAAAGAGCAGTACTACCCCTGGTTTGCCCAGTATATGGTGATGAAAAGGTGAGATTTTTCCATTATCATTTCGGTGAAATTACTGCAAGTCAAAAACAGAATTTCTCTAGATTTCGTTCACAAGCATTTTATCACCTGATTTCTTCCTCCTGATCCCACCACAAAAATGCCATGATGGAAAAGAAAAGAACAATGAAAATAATATAGTGAATAGAAATGACTATTCTCATTGTTTCGTGATTCTTCATGCCCTTATTTACAGGGCAAGCATTGAGCCAAATTTTCATGACTTGTACTTGAAGTTCCTTGATAAAGTAGATATGAAGCCTTTGAACAAAGAGATTGTTCAAGCCACTTATGAGAACTGCAAGGTCTGTGGGCCCATAACTATACTATTCTCTCCAATAGCAGAGCTATAATTGGTATTCACATTTGGCGACCATACATTTTTCAGGTTCTCTTAGGATCAGAGCTTATAAAATCAAGTTCGGAAGAACGTTCATTGCTGAAAAATTTAGGAAGCTGGCTTGGGAAGATTACAATTGGAAAAAATCAAGTTCTAAGGGCACGGGAGATAGATCCCAAATCTCTGATTATAGAGGTTTTCCTTTTTCTCCAGTGTAGCGTGTACCTATTGGGTCAATGCAGTGTTTGTGGGGGTCCTCTTCTCTGGGATGTTATTATAATGTTGAATACTACCCTTCATGGTGTTGGTAAATGATTTTTGGCATGTTTTGCAGGCTTATGAGAAAGGATTAATGATTGCTGTTATTCCTTTTACCTCCAAGGTATGTTTATTCTGTGGTTGATGTGCAGCTTGTCATAATACTGCAGCATATTGTATTTATGCTGTATTCTTGCTTCAGGTTCTGGATTCATGTTCGAACAGTCTTGCGTATCAACCTCCTAACCCTTGGACCATGGGTATTCTTGGATTACTCACCGAGATTTATGCAATGCCTAATTTAAAAATGAACCTCAAGTTTGACATTGAGGTATGTGTGTGTATATCTATCTATTTCTATTTTGCTTATGCGGATGACCGCCGAAATGTATGATTTCTTGTTTATTTCTGACATTTCTCTGCCTTTCAGGTCTTGTTTAAGAACCTTGGCGTAGATTTAAAGGATGTAACCCCAACTTCACTTCTCAAAGACCGAGTTCGTGAGATTGAAGGGAATCCTGATTTTTCAAACAAAGATATTGGAGCTTCCCAGCCACAGATGGTAAATGATGTCAAATCTGGAACAATATCTACACAAAATCAAGTTGAGCTACCCCTTGACGTTGCCAGTCCTCCTCATCCTACTAGCCATTCACGTGTATTATCTCAGGTTTGTGGTGCTTCATAGTTATTTTTGATCTAGGCCATCGTAATCCTATTTAGGTATTTGAAGTTAGTTTTGTGCTGGATTCAGTATACTGCCCCTCTCCATCTATCATCTGGCACATTGCCGGATGATGAGAAGCTGGCTTTAGGTTTATCAGATCAGCTTCCCTCTGCTCAAAATCTTCTACAAGGTCAAACACAGTTATCAGTTAATCAGGTATGGTGATGATTATATTTATTGGCGTTCTCTTAGTTGTTTGTGATATACATTGACGAGTTACAATGAGGTTTTCCGTGTTTGCAGCTTCCTGTTCCAGCATCTAATATTGAGCAGCAAGTCATTGTCAATCCAAAGCTTCATGCTTTAGGCCTACACTTGCATTTCCAGAGGTCTGAATCAGTTGTTGAAATTTTCGTTTTCTACTTTATAAACCAACTAATTATGCACTGTTACATGCTTTTTACTTTGTGTTTGCGGCAGTGTACTTCCAATTGCCATGGATAGAGCTATCAAAGAAATAGTGTCGAGTATAGTGCAGCGTAGTGTGTCTATAGCAACTCAGACAACAAAGGAAGTTGTTTTGAAGGTTGCCTTTTTACGATTTATTTCATATCATGAACATATTGTTGTCACCAAAACTAATTTTTTTCTTTCTGAAACATTCAATGATAGGACTACGCGATGGAGCCGGATGAGACTCTTATACGTAATGCAGCACACTTGATGGTTGCAAGGTTGGCAGGGAGTCTAGCTCACGTGACATGCAAGGTAGAGTTGAAGTTGTTATTTGTTGTAATGCTTCTCTCTGTGATCAGACGTATTTATGATATGCTGACGTGATCCAACATTCATCACTCTTCATTACCTGGTTTTCCATGTGGATTTTTGCTTGCTGTCAGGAACCTTTGCGTGGATCAATATCAAGTCAGCTCAGGAGTACACTTCAGGGATCAAGTCTATCAAGTGAACTTCTTGAAGCTGTTCAAATTGTGACCAATGACAATCTTGACCTTGGCTGTGCACTGATTGAACAAGCTGCAACAGAGAAGGTTAGATCTCTAGCAAATCCTTTAATATTTGGTATATGACTGCAGCAATGAATTCTATGCTTCATCTGAAGCTGATCTCGTGACAAGTAGCATAGTGAAAAGAGGAACGGTAATTACTCACCAAAAGGAACTGAGGAATAGTGAAAGAGGAACGCTGATTACTTTGTCAAAATGAAACAATGTAGTAAAAATGCTATCAACTTAAGATGTCATCAATGTAGTTACCACATCATAGCATATGCTTTCGGCCCTTCGTATTTATTTTTATTTCACTTTCAAACACGGTTTTGTTTAGTAATAGTTTTTTATTCTACTGACATGATTTTTTTTTCTACATTTGAATCTGAGGGCATGTAAATTGTATAATTTTTTGCTATTTTTAACAGAAAGACTCCATTGTTGTCCTGGAATTTCTTGGAATCAAAACACTGAATTTATATTCTTTAATCCTCGTGTTAGTAGTTTGATGACGGTTTAATATATTCTAAGATGAAACTATAGTGAGTCCTTCTGCGACATTGTGGCTTACTTGTTTCTCCTTTCCTTTTCCGCGGTGTTGTAATTCCGTTTGCAGGCAATTCAAACGATTGA
>CAIGRS010105503.1:0-14589 GCA_903798395.1 Fraxinus floribunda | reverse complement strand
TCCATTTGCAACTTCTATTTTGGTGGGTAAAGGATCCAAAAAATTGTGACCGAAATAGGAGACTGGGCATATTAGTTATGTTGATTTTATAGTTTTTCGTTTCAGGTTTATATTTTTCCCAAAATACTACAAATTTCACTTATAGTTATACTGAAAGGTAGAATATTTCAATTTATTTTGTTCTGCAAAATATTCTCTCTTTTTGTTGTGATCTAGCATAAACTACTATAATTTGTTTCATGTAAATGAATAAAGCCATTTGTGGACAAAGCCTAGACTTGTCTGGGTTCATNTTTTTTTTTTTTTCCATTTGCAACTTCTATTTTGGTGGGTAAAGGATCCAAAAAATTGTGACCGAAATAGGAGACTGGGCATATTAGTTATGTTGATTTTATAGTTTTTCGTTTCAGGTTTATATTTTTCCCAAAATACTACAAATTTCACTTATAGTTATACTGAAAGGTAGAATATTTCAATTTATTTTGTTCTGCAAAATATTCTCTCTTTTTGTTGTGATCTAGCATAAACTACTATAATTTGTTTCATGTAAATGAATAAAGCCATTTGTGGACAAAGCCTAGACTTGTCTGGGTTCATTGAGTTTGGTTCAATCTTGATTTCACACCTATTTATATTATATTTTTCATATTTTACATTAAAGATTGTAGGTGTATACGAGAGTCAATTTTAACCAAGAAAAGTAAATGGTGGAGTTGAGAACTTGGATGTATTATTAAACCAGTCCAAGTTAGATAAGAAAACTGGATTGCAGGATAGCTGACCGTAGACCATGGTGCACTTAGTTATTGAGATTTGATAACACGAGTCTTATATTTTATATTCTTTTAGATGTTTGAAGTTGGGCAGATATCTATATTTGGTTATTGTGGTATGAAATATTGTTAAACTTTTATATTTATATTTTAACAGGTTTTGCCAAATATTTTGGTCTTTTTATATATGTTAATCTTTATGCATATTGCTTTTGTTGAGAGCTATTTTTCTTTTTCCTTAGGTGAGAAACTTAAGTTCTCATTAGTTTTTTTTTTTGGCTAATTTTTTGTGATTTTTTATATTGCAAAGAAGTGGTTGCACTAAAGCATGTTTTGTCGTTCTTTTTTGTTAGGACTTGATTTCCTATGTAGTATGTGGAAATACCATAGCTCATGCTGCTGTTTGCTTGATTACAAATAAATTAGATGCTTTTAAAGGAATTTTACAGCTATTGGATCGTTGATTAACATTTTTTTTACCATACTTATGTAGGGAGAGAAACACTTCTCTGCTAGGTACAACTTATTTTGTTTGGTGAAGAGACTCAGGAAGAGAAGAAGGCTGCTGAAGAACGTGCTGCAGTCGTGAAAGCATCTAGAAATAAGAAAGAGAGTAGCTTATGTGTTTAGTTTATGATTGAGTTTTTCCCTTACCATTTTATTTTATTTTGAAGCTTCTTTTTATTTAAATGGTATTGTATCACATTCTAATGTTCAGATGTATGGATTCAAAAATTTGTAATGAAATTATCAATTTTTATGCAATTCCAAAATTTGTTCATAAGTTGCATTTTCAAAAATGTTGCCGTAGCTATCTACGGCAACGTTTCTACGGCAACGTTTGACAAACATTGCGAAAGACAGTCTTTTGCAACATTTTTTGAACGTTGCTGTAGGCTGTTTTTGTTGTAGTGACATTAAATGCACTTGTTTATTCATAGTGTAATGTACTAGTTTATTCATGTGCTTGGAAAATACATGGATTATTTTGGAGATTAGTTAGCATTCAATAACAAGTACATGTAGTAAATTAAGTTCATGTTTTATGAATCCTATAAAAGGCTAGTGATTATGCTCATGTTCATAAGTCAATTTTGAGTTTAAAAAATAAAATGAGTGTTCTCTTGAATATTATCTTCTCATCTTCTAAAAGTTATGTTAGAGCGAGGTTATTAAAGTGTAAAAAGAAGCGATGGTAAACGATAATTCTCTTTCCATTTCTTGACTCATTACTGATAATTATAGAACATGTGTTTTTGTAAGAAAGAATTATCTTAAAAGTCACGATTTAGCGGACTTTGTAATGAAAGGTTCTGAATCTCAAAAGGAAAAAGGCACGTCTCAAGCACAAAGAGACTTGCAACAAGCAAAACAGAGAAATGAGTAAAAAGCTCATAGCAGGATTCATCAAGCTCTCGATGTTTTCAGAAGGTATCAAATGCTAACACTTCAAAGCAAGCTTGGAAGATTCTTCAAAATATTTATAAATGTGTGAACAAAGTCAAAAAATTCGTCTTCAATCTTTGAAAGGAGAATATGAAGCCCTGTTCATAAAGGAATCTGAATCAATTTCAAATTACTCTTTCATATTGGTGGTTATCAATGAGATGAAAATGAATGTTGAAGAAGTAATTGATCTTCAAGTGATCAAACAAATTCTTTGATATCAACATGAAAAATTCAATTTTATTGTAGTGATAATCGAAGAATTAAAAGACTTGGGAAGCAATGGCTGTTGATAAAGTCGCAGGCATACTACAAGCTCATGAGAAAAAGTTGTAGGAAAAAAAAAGAAAGAACTGGTCGAACAAGTCTTGTAAAAAGTCTTTCTTTGAAAGACAAGGACGAGATGAACAATAGGAACCAAAGAGGTAGATGATGTGGAAAAGGTGGTGGGAGAGGAGACATAAATTTCTAACATTCATCCAATAATGAAGGAAATTATCTTCGTAGAACTTGAAGAACTAAACGGACATACTAAATAGGAGATGATTTGAAAGTGCAAGTAGCATATTGATAGAATTCTCATCCAAATGAAGAATGGAGAACACGAATACATTTCCAATGTTTATTGTGCCCCCATTAAATTTTAATTCATTTTTCTTACTCCTCTTATCAACCACAAATTATGTGAATAAAATAATATTATACGTAATCCAAAAAATTTCTTTACATTTTAACCACACATTTTTCAAAAAACACCGTTCCAAAATCAATATTTTTTTTTTTCAAATAATGGAACTCAAACTAAAGCGATGTTCTTTCAATAAAGACAATTTGTTTTGGAGTTCGTGCCAACTTTTGGAGAAAGGATATTGACATCCTTATGAAGAATCAATAAACGATAACAAGAGATAATGAAAATTTGATTGCTAGAGTTCCAATAATGAAGAATCTGATGTTCTTATTGAAAATTCAAAGTGGAGAATTGGAAGACATGGGTCAAATATTCAAATGGTTATGAAATTTTAGACTTGGCCATCCAAATTTCAAGAGACTGAACCTAATGGCAAAGACAAATATAGTGTAGGGGTTGACACATTCATTATCTAGATCAACTTTGTGAATTGTTTCTTCGTGGAAAGCAATATCGGAAGTTTTTTTTTTTTTTTTTTTTCGAAAGAAGCAAGTTTCTGAGCATCAAGGCTACTTGAATTAGTGCACAGGAACTTTGTAAACCGGTGAAGCTTGCATAATTTGATAAAAGTAGTTACATTTGAGACTTTCGAGAATTACAAGCCGACAATGAAAAATTAAAATGTTTACAAGATCAAAGTCTTGCGCTCAGATTATGTTAATGAATAGTAGCGACACATTCAAGAATTTTCGTGGAAATCATGGCATTCATTATTATTTGACCAATGTTATGTCTTCTCAACAATATAATGTAGCGGAGAGGTAGAATAGGACCGTAGTGGAAATGAATTGAAATGTGTTGAAAACAAGCAAAAGAATTCTAGGCTGAAGTTACTCAATTTGCTGCATACTTCTGAATTGCAGTCCAACTAAAAGTGTGAAAAATATGACTACTTAAGAAGGATGGAGTAGATTGATTCTAAATATATTATATCTTGGGGTTTCAGGAGAATTGCTTTCTCCGATGTTGCGAAAGAAAGGCTTTTTCTCAAATATGAAAAGAAAAAGAACAAATTAGATGACAAAAGCGAGAAATATATCTTCATTGTCTATGATTCAAGATCGAAAGCCTAAAATCTAAACAACCCAATGATTAAAAAGGTAATCACTTGAAGAGATGTCGAGTTCGACGAAGAAGAAATTTGCGATTAACAAAATCAGCTAGAAGAAAATTATAATTTCTCCCATTTTGATTATGATGTAGAACAAGTTGAGGTGATTCAGCCTCACGTAACACCGCCATCAACTCTACCGCCAATACATATTCAAGATTCGCCTTCATCTTCATCATCGAAGCTATTAAGAAGAATGACACCTGGGGGTTAGTCACATTTCTTGATGGTAACAAGCCGATTGGAGTCAAATGGATTTTTGAGGAGAAACAAATGCAAATGGTGAAATCGAACACTACAAGAAAAGATTGGTAGATTAAGGCTACAATCAGAAATATGGTATCGATTATCATGAAGTATGTGCACCCGTAGCTCGTTTTCAATCTATAAAAATTATTGTTTACATGGTAGCGCAAAATGGTTGCAACGTTCTTTAAATGGATGTTTTATCAGCATATTTAAGTAGATTTCTACAAAAAGATGTATATATATATTTTACAACTTGAGTGTGTTGTGAAAGGGCACAAAAACAAGGTTTTGAAGTTGAAGTGAGACTTTTATGTTTTAAAGCAAGCTCCAAGAGCGTGGATTTTAAGAATCGATATATTTTCTCAATCTAACTGATTTAACAAATGTCCTTATGAGTATGCACTTTAGAAAAGGGGAATACAAATGGTGCTATCTTAATTGTTTGCTTACATGTGGACGATATAATTTTTCCAGGCAAGACTCTAGGATTAATTATGATTTGAAGAGAATTATGGTGAAAACATTCGAGATGACAGATGTTGGGCTAATAGGTTATTATCTTGGCATCGAAGTGAAAGAAAAGAAAGATGGAGTCTTTATCTCTCAAAGAAGTTTATGCTAGAAAAATTCTTGAAAGGTTCAAGATGGATGATTGCCAGCCAATTTGCACCTCCATTGGATGTGGAATAAAATTGTTGAAATTTGATGAAGGAAAGAAGCTTGATTTGACTCTTTATAAGAGTATTGTTGGAAGTTGATGTACTTAACAGGTTCAAGACAAGGAATTGAAATTGCACATTTATTAAAACTTTTGTTCACTCTAACCTATCAAATGTCTAGAGAAGATGACAGGCTGATCGATAATGACAATCATGAGCTGAGTAGTGCACGAACTGCAGGCTAGGTCTATTAATTACACGTACGTGCTTAAATTAAGCCACTTCAATATTTGATATAACTACCATTACAAAGTGAGTCTCCAAGATTTTCTATATACCTGGACTCAAGCACAATCTCTTAGAGTGTTGGTCAGCTCCTGTGACGGGATATCATATGAATTTTAAAGAGAATACCTGTTAAATTAAGGACCAACAAGGAGCTCTCATTAAGGATGACAACAGATAAAACGTTTTCTTTAAAATTTAATGTATAAGATGATTCATGTTTTGGCGCCACCATCAAGAACAAGTCATAGCTTTGGTACTTTAGATTTGGTCATTTGAGTTTCAAGACATTATCTCTTATGAGTAAAAGGAACCTCGTTGAAGGTTTACCAAACATTGATGTCCAAAAGCTCATTTTTGAAGAATGTATATGCTTGGTAAGCATCATCATAAGTCTTTTCCCGTGAGAGATTCTTGGAGAGCATATTTTCCTCTTGAATTAATTCATTCCGATCTTTGTGGGTCTATGCAAACCACTTCTATTGGAGGTAATATATATTTTCTTGCATTCATTGATAATTATTCTAGAGAGACGTGGATATATCTTTTGAAACAGAAATCAAAAGTGCTTGGCATTTTCAAAACTCTTAAAGCTTTGGCTGAAAGGCAAAGTAATCAATAGCTAAATGTACTGAGAACTATCGTGGTCGTGACTACACGGTTGGATTTTTCAATAACTTTCTAGGGATTTGTGGGATTCAAGATCAGTTGACTGCTCGACATACTCTACAATATAATGGGATTGTAGAGAGAAAAAAATAGAACTAAATGGAGGTTGCAAGAAGCGTGAAAGCAAAAGTTGTCCAATATATTTTGGGCTAAAGCAGTGATGTGCAATTTTTATATTGAATAGATCATCTTCCAAATATTTCCAATGTGGAACACTTCCAGGTATATGGACCGATCACAAGCCAAGTGATGAACGCTTGCAAGTTTTTGGATGTGTTTATTATATTCTCAAATTCCTGATGCAACAAGAATTTAGATGAGAAATTTGAAAAATGTATCTTTTTTGGCTATGTAGAAAATTCTAAAGCATACAAAACAGCAAAAAAAAAATGAAGATGTGCACACTCTACATCAGCCTCCACCTCAATCTCCATCTTAGTCTTCAATTTTATCATCATCAAGTTCTAGTGCCCCTACTAGAAAGACAAGAAGCATAAGGGAATTTTATGAAGCAACTCAAAATATTCTTGATGATGGGGATATTATAAATGTTTATTTATTTGTGGATTCAGATCCAATAATCTTTGATGAAGTTAATAAAGAGAGAGTGGCCGCATGCGTTGAACTTAGAAATTGATGCAATTCAAAGAAATAAAACTTGAGAGCTTGTAGAATTTCCAAATGACAAGAAGGCAATAGATGTGAAGTGGGTTTATAAGACAAAGTTAATCTCGAAAGGAGAAATTGACAAGCACAAAGCTTGTTTGGTGGTGAATGGAAACAAACAAAGGCATGGTGTTGATTTACAAGAAGTTTTTGCACCAGTAACCTGCATCGAAACCATTAGAATGGAAAATGTTGCTCCAGTAAGCACTCCTATGGAAGTGGGCTTGAAGCTAAGTAAATTTGATGGTCAGAGAAGTGTTGAAGCTACCATTTATAGAATACCTATTGGCAGTCTCACTTTCGGATATGTTTTTACCATATCCGATAGGGCTATATTTCATGGGCATCAAAGAAACAACTGTTGTCACACTTTTTACAGCTGTGTACCTTTCCTTGGTTTGATTCTTATCAGGCACTTGGGCTCTAGTAGGTGTTAAAAGAACTCAAGCACTCACAAGAAAAAGGCCTCTTATTAATATGTGACAATAATTCAGCTATTTCTCTTTCCAAAGATAGTCCTGGTAGAATGTAGATTTGGCCATCTTATTAACGTGTTATGCCGTTGATGAGACCTAATTGTGGTTTTAGATTTTATGAGTTCTTCAGTTCATATTAGTCTCAAGTAAATTGATGAGGGATGATTTCATTTGTGAAATTTAACGACTTATTTTTATTTGTAATAGGGATTTTTTGCTATTTGAAAACTAATTTTCATGCTAGAATGAAATATTCATCATGTCTCTTATTGTCATAGAGCTATTCAAATCACATTTTTAATTATTGATAAAATATTTTTCTATATTAGCATGCATGTAATGTATTGTCAATGCTAAGTGTGAATTTTTATTTATTTATTTTATTATTATTTTGAACATTGAATTGTAAAATCCCCTTTAAAATGAATTGATATGTCAAATCCAAATAAATGAGTTTGTTTGGAAAATTATTTTCGTACGAATTTCTGTAGTGGATAAATACTAAAGTAACATCATTTTACATTTATTTGTTTAAAATTATATTGTACATATCGCATAGAAATTTGCGGTGAAAATGAAAACTTGGAGAATTAACATTATTTGTGAGTTTTTGTTACAAGTGAAATTTTGCACTTTTTGGTTACATGCAATCCTCTGTCCCTGGAAGAAACAGCAAAGTTTCTGACCCACGCACATCAAGTATTTTCCAGTAATCCATGAATATCAAGCTTCTCATGGCGTATAGTGAAGTCCAAACACTATTGGATTCGAAAGGCTGACATTTGGAAAATATTATCCGGAGCAGGGGTAGGGCTTGATTAAAGACATAAAAGATTCCTTATTAATTATTAAGAAATTGATTTCTAGGGTTGCCATAAGGGTTTGAAAAATAAATTAGCTTACCATCTGTAACTCGAAAGTCTGACAGGAAAGTGGAAAAAAAAAAATGACCCCCAACTCTTCATTTTGGTACATGTTAAAACTGAAGTACTTGCCTCTCTATTACAACTTGCAAGTTTCCACCAAGAATTTAATATAGTAGTAATATAAAAAGTAAAATTATAAAAACCTAGAAAGCAATACTCAATTTTGGAAGAACGAGAATTCAATTCTAGACCAAAATTAAATTTATACACAATAATTTGACATCACAATACCTCAAGAAAATTTTCACGAAAAGCAAGAAATAATTTTTTCAATTCGTGATTTTTTTATATTAACTTTTCATATACATCATTTACAAACAGGAATGTAGACAAAGCAGAATAAGCAAACCTGAATTTAATCAGAATTAATGTAATTTTTCGAGCATATTAGAGAATTCTAACAGGAGAGCTCATGCTAAACAATGAAAATCACCACTTCTGAAAGCAACTAAAAAAGGGGAATGAAATTGGCATTGAGTGAGTGTTTAAAGTTTTTTAGTGTTTTTTTTTGTGACTAAAAAGCTTAAAACAGAGCCGAATATTACCTGGATTAAGCAGATTTCATATGGAAGTCAAGTTCCGATCCAAGAGTAAAACCCTAGAAATGGCTAGACTCAAATAGTGCCTTACACCTCTTAATTATGAAGTAAATATGAGATTATCTTCAAAATGGTGGTTGTAATTTGTGGGATCAATATATTTGAATTCAAATTTTAGAAAAACAAGAGGATGTTTCAAATTGCACTCCGGCGTGTAGACATTTGGCATGCAGTGTTGTAGTTTCTTCATTACCTTTGACAATGAACTGGTTGGGATAGTTTTAATGAAAATTCTTGTGGTTACGGATCAGATTCAGGTACACAATACGAGGAAGTTTTCACATTACTACTCCTTAAAATTATACTTGATTTCAAATGAGTGACACATTATCTAAAGCTTCTCTATCATAGCTGATTTCCCAAAAAAAAAAAAAAGAAAAGCAATAATATCTTATATGTCAATGCTGATTTTTGAACTTACCAGTCTTCTAATATAGATAACCCTATTCCTCCTACAATAAAAAATAGAGGAATGCTCATTGCTATGGTGTCAATTTTCGGACACGTAGTTTTGAAAAAAAGCACCGACACGATACGTCATCGATACGTTATTATAAAAAATATTTATTTTATTTTGATTTTTTATTATTTTTGATTTTTTTTATTATTGATATGATAATCAAATACAAGAAGGTACACTGATATTTTTAATTTTTGAAATAATATTTTTTATTCAAATGTAAGGTGGTGCCACATTTTTTAAAGAAATTTAATGTTGTCGGCCCCTTTTTATTAAGAATTGAGAAAACAACGACTGTTTGTAATTTCTCCATCCCAAATTGAGTCAATTGGCCGAGTGAAATAAAATGCTCAGTGGGTAACTATCGGTTGGGCTTTTAGAACTTTTATATAAAAGACATCTTCATATAGTGTCCGTTGTATTTTTTTCGCCACTTGAAGAGAAACTTAATGTCAGTGGTGCACAAATATTATCATTAACACGATGCTAAATCTGCAAAAATGAAGTTCAAGGTTACGCTGCTTGCTTCTCCTCTATTTTTATTTCTTGGTTATTTTAATTTTTTTTGGAAGGTGAAACATTACACCATTCCATGTCCTGGCGAGTCGGCACTTGGAAAACAAAAAAGACGGACACGCCACTTGACATATTCGACAGGGGTCAAAAGCTTGTCGGAATCATGTGGAAGCCGAATCTTTGATGCCAATGCCGTGTTTGTGCATCGAAGATCGATAGTGGTTGTAGTCATCATACATGAGAAATGAAAAATTGTTTTATATCATTTATCCTTGTGGCAGGAATTCGATTCAAAAGTACCACCATATATTAATATGGGAGATACTAAAGAATAAAAAACTGGATGATGGTCAATGAATAGCAACTGGAATTTTATAATATGTATTAAATCAGAATAAACACATATATGCTTTGTATGTTATCCTTGATATGTTCTTTAAACCTCTTGCAATCAACACGGCCTCGTACCTCCAAATCTTTTTTGATGTTTTTCAAGAACTTTAAGAATCTACACTTTTTCCTAGTGTGCGGGCATTAATAAATGAATAAATGTGTGGTTCATTTTTTTAACTAGTTTCTTTTTTTATTTCAAGAACGTCGTTGCAAAATTTTTGAAGTATAAAAATCTGTAAACAACTATATAATATTCTTGTTTATTGCCGTGCATCAATTTTTTATTTTTATTTTTATTTTTTTTCTTTTTTCACTTGAGCTATGTCCCCATTGTACTAAATTCCTTGCTCCGCCCCTGGTTATCTGCTCCAAACCAACGGGCAAACCGTGGTTGTCAACCATTCTTTGGGTACTTTACTTCGTAGTCTTTTGGGCGAGAATTGAAAGTCATGGTATCACAGGTGTTTCTACGCCGAGTTTAAATATAACCATGTGCCTAATCGCAGCACAAGTTTCTCCCCTTTTCAAGCGGTCTGTTCAGCGTTTGCTGGAAACCCTGTTGATCTTCTCACGATGCCTAATAAAACATGAGCCCTTGGTTTCTTATGCACAGAAATATAAATTAACAGCATATCGCAAGAGGCATGAAGTGTCTTTTTCTGTTACTGAATAAGTTTACGCAATTGTTACTAGGGACAGATTCCCAGAACGTGAGTACAATAAGTTGACACCAATGAAGAATTGCCCAGTGGAAATCATTGAGAAGACAACTCCATTGCTAACCGTTTGCACCTGCCGAGCCACATTAAGATTGCATACCTCATTCAATATCTCAGCGAGTCCTCGTCTCATTATGACCCTAACGATGATTCGAGCATGAATCTGTCTCCGCCAAGGGAGGATGATGGAGGTGCAAAGGAGCACATTTATTATTCGAAGATTGAGCACATGAAGACAACAGCTTAGCTGATTGATCACTGTTTCACTGCGGATGGCCATCTGTTTTGTTTACCGTTTTAATAATAATCAGACAATTTAATTTACGTCCCTTTTGTGCTTTTTGTCATGTCATAATCAGGGTATTTTACTCTTTCAAGTTATTGAGGCTGTGTTTTATTTTTCCTTGCTTACAAACCAATAGACAATGGTGGTTATTACGTTATCAAACAATAAGTTTTGGCAGCCGTCATTATCTTTCTGTTTTCCCTCCCGTTCGGCCGCCACCACAGGCTGTACAGGCCCTGGTTGGCTTTTATTTCTTTCTGACCAAAAAAGTAAGAATTAAAAAATGGGAAAAATTCAAAAGTCAGGTGTTAACTTTGACACAATTCAATTTTCAGGTGTCAAGTTTTAAAATGCAAAACTCAAGTATTTATTTATTAATTAAAAATATTTTTATTAATTAATTATTAAATATTTAATTCTAATATAATATAATTAACTCACCCCACCTCCACCCCCTACCGTTCCGAGTACTATTCCGGCCACCACTCTTCTCCGGCAATCGTTCTGGTGACTATTCTGGCTACTGCTCCAATTTCAGCAATTATTCCGGTTTCCGTTCCGCCGCAACTTTATTCCGACGACTGCTCCAATTTTGACAATTTATACAATATGGTTACAGATTCACAATTTAGATAATCATATATTATTTTTCAGTCACAGTTCAAAAAGTTTGTAGGTCACAATTAATTAGTTGGTCACATATCAGAATTTATAGGTCACGATCACATATTATATAATTTTTAGGTCACAGATAACAAAATGGTTGGTTACGGATTATATTTGTAGTCACGGATTTTAAGGTCACGGATTTTTTAGTCACAAAACCAAAATCACCAGATTCGCCTGATCCTCCATGCACCACCGTCGAGTGCCACGCACAGCACCACGAACGCACCCAAAAAACCGTCCCCCAATCCCAGTACACCACCAACACTTGGTCACAGATCGACCGAATAGTTGGTCACAAACCACAACACCACAATCATCGCCACAACAATAACAAAAAAACGACCATCACCATAGTTCCACCACACGGGCCCCTACACACACACAAATCCACCACACGGATTACCACAACCACACACATAGCAGATCCACCACATGTTGTGAACGACTGCAGCGGCCCGTTCGCAACATACTCACACAGCTAGATAGCCAGACACACCTATCAGCCACCAATAACAGCCAACCACAAACAACAGCCACCGATCTGTCGCCTCTCCGACTCCCTCAACTCCGATTCGCCACACACCCATAGCAGCGTCGCGACACACCCACAGCAGCAACGTCGAGGGGACCTCGACGTTGCTGTCGTTCATAGCAGCTTCTAAGCGCTGCTAGGGATAGGGAGGGGGAGGGAGAAGGGAGGAGAAGCAGTGGTGGAGACTGGCAGTGGCGGTGGAGGCGGTGGGCGGTGGAGGGAAATGGTGAGAGAGTGGAGGCAACGGGCGGTGAGAGAGTGGAGAGAAATGGATTAGTTTAGGGTTTGGATAGATTTAGGGTTTCATATGTAAAATAAAATACCTGATTTTTGAATAAATAAACTTTAGATCTTCTTTAAACACCTGATTTTATGTAATTACCATTTAAAAGATCTGTTGGACTTGGACATGTTGGCTGGTCCTAGCATTATTTTTAAATGGCCCATATCAGGCCTCTTTAAAGGCAGAGCAACTTATTTTTACAACTTGGGTCTGTATTGACCCGAAAAACTTGCCCAGTTGCATATGCATATCCTGGTAAGGAGACAAAAAGTACATATATCCATGTAGAGAGTTACAAACTGTATCAGGATGATTTAAAGAACTCAGTAAGAGCCTTTGAAACACAAAACCGTGACCAGAAAAACCAAAAATTGTGTATTTGAACCTTATACGGAAAACAATTCAATCAAATTAACACTGACTGATTAAAATCATTGAAGGAGAATAGATGAAACCTACAGTTGAAATTAAAAATTACCAAGAGCACATATAAAAAGAAAAAGTTTAGTTAAAAGATCATAATCATTCATCTTCAACAACAATTCTGATAGTAATTGAGAGTTACTAATCTCAAATTCATAACTCATCATTGCTAGGGAAGTTGTGAGGTGACAAGAAATCATCTAACCAAGCAGCATAAATTCCTTTAACCTGCCTGTCGAGCTTCCATTTTTTTTCTTTCGGAATCTTCTTTTGCAGGAGAAACAATAACAGCAGCTGCACGAGATGAACCAATTATGGGCACCAGGAGAGGCTCTTCTGGAATTTGGCGGCCTGAATTCATTACTCGCTGGGTCTCAACACGAGCATCAGGTAACTGCAAATCTGCAAAAACAAAAGCATATATATATATATATATATATATATATATATATATATATTGTAAGTTTTACATAAAATCTGAAGTATTTTCAGCAGGAAATACGCATGCTACTAATTAAAAGCGATGCTCAAGTAGGAACTGTTTTACTGAAATGATTGTAAGAAGGAATTTAAATTAGCCAAAAGAGAAACAATAGGATCTCAATAACATAATTTCTGTGATATTCCTTGCCTTTCGTTTTGATTCAATATTAAAGTTTAACAGCATACACGTGTCATTTTAAAACAAATATCATTATCCTAACGATACTTTGAATGTGTAATCTGGAATGTCAAAATTTAACTTCAGCGAAAAAGGACAAACTGTGTTATCTGTTGCTTTTAAATGTGAACCTTATTTTTTTTTGTTAATGCCATAAAAGGATGTTGCTAAAATGGTAAATTAGCAAGATATATATGTTCATAGTAAAAAGTAGTGAATTGCCTATTTAGCGACTGAACTTTCAGTCATGCACGCAAGGGACCACTAAACTTTTAAAATAACGCAACTAGTCACTGGACTTTACAATTCGTCACCCCAGCAGTCACTGAGCAAACGGCAGTTAAAAAATTGGACGGAATTTCCACATGGGAGTTGATGTGGCACGCCAACTCAATTGATTTAGGCCAACTCGTCAAAATTGCTACACGTGTGGCAATTCCCTCATTTTTTTAAACATGTTTTTGTCAAAAAAAATGAAAAATGAAAATTGGAAAAATTAATAAAACCCATAACAAGAAACCCTAATTTCTTCGACAAATACGAAATCAATCATCTTGGTTTTAAAAAAAAAATTGCAACCCCACATTAAAAACACTTAATTCAATTACTAGTAGCACTAACAACAATCACGAACCAAGATTAAAAAAAAATGAAAAATTGTACACGTATGTGCCGATTCAGAACGACAGATTTCGATGGAAATCTTCGCATCAGAGGTGCAAAAGATCTGAGATTTTGGCGACGTAGTTGCAATATCAGTAGGAGAAACCGCCACCGCCGCCGATGAGACGTCGAAGAATTCGGTTTCGATTTTTGTGGGCATGTTGGCGCTAAAGGACTGAACCAAAACGCTTTGCGACCACAAAATCTTTGTTTTTGCCACCATATTTGATGAAAGTAGTAAAAATCGCAGGAAAATAGCTTCTTTTGATTGTTTAAGAGATTAATTTGTAGGAAATCTTGAAGCGGAATTGAGAAAACGTGAAGAAGAAGGGAAATTAGCTTTTATTCTAGAGAGGGTTAGGTTTCCTTAATTTTATAAACAATCCGTGTGAAAATCACAAAAGGTCGGTGGGAGGGAGTTATTAATTTTGCCA
>CAIGRS010105498.1:0-15170 GCA_903798395.1 Fraxinus floribunda | reverse complement strand
AAAAAAAAAAAAAAAAAAAAAAAAAAAAAAAGATTTTCTTGTTTTTTTTGCGTTTATGTTGATTATGTAGCCTTGCCGCCGAATATATTTGAAATTATGTATTAATTTATGAACTGTAGATATGTTACATATTCAAATTAATTGATTTTTATCCATGTAAAACTTGATACTACATAAATTAAGTTTAGCAACATAAAGTAATAGGTTGATTAATATGCTTGTTAAGTTGAAATAGCTGAACTTAGATGCTAAATAAAAAAATACTACAGCATACATCCTTCGACCGAATTTGGATTAGTTTGGGAGTAATTTTGTTGTTGTAATGAGATATGGATATGAATTGGGATTCCATGTTATTAAATTCTTATGTCAATTGTCTAAAGCCAATACAATGAAAATTAGGAAAATATTTACGTTAGGGAGGGTGGATTTTTGAGAATGAGTATTTAATGAGAGACATTACACTAATCATGGCAAAAAAAAAAAAAAAAAACAAGAAAAAAAAAGAGAAAAAAGAAGCTATATCAATGTAAAACGTCTCTTCGTAGTCTTTATGACCCAATCGATTAAACCTGCAAGGGTATCTAAAAACTGGTGCCCTATCATCATCCGACTTGGGAGTCAATGACCTAAAACTCGCTATAAGGGTCATTCAGAAAATTTAATGAAGAGAAGTCTCCACATAAGATAAGGAAAAAAAATAATTATTATGTATTTACACACTATATGCCTTGATTAAGTCCCACACAGTTATTTGAGAAAGTTAGATCTTTAACAAGAGATTATTAGCATTGTTGAGTCTTGGAGGTTGAAGTAATCAAAAACTGGAGAATCCTTATTTGCTGAAGTATCGACTTGCAATTAGTGAGATCCATCTAAACTAAAGAAAGTGAGGAGTTAGTGTAAAGATTCAACAGTAGATCACACACTAGGATAAGTTTGGGGGCCTATGAATCATACGAGTAATAAAAGTAAATTTTTGACCATTGAGGGTTGGGATTTGAAACAACTTGTAAAGTTATAGTGTTTTACTTAATTCTTCACAAACACATTATTTTTGCATTAGAAAAGTAGATATTGATTTTGGTAATGATGCCTTGAAACTGTTTATAGATTGAATACAATAATTCCAATTCTAAGACAAAGTGGAAGGTTATCTAACCAATACCTTTTGCATGTTTGTATGTTTGTTAAGTTAGTTTATGGTTTTATTTGAGTACAAATGTTTAAGTTTGTGAGTCTTTAATAAGTGTATTATATACACTTACTTGGACCTAAAAATATAGCTATTTGATAATTCTTTTGAACAATTATAGTATAATTTATTGTATATTTCGTTTATTATGTGAAACTCGATGAAAGGAAATGGAATTGAAAGAAAGAAACGAAAATTGGCAAGATTCAAAGGTTGGGGATTAAAGTGTAAATATCCAAAAGTTGTATCGAATCTCATGATGAAGATTCGAGAATGCAAGGGGTCAATTGGATGCAATTAGAAATAAAAAATGAGTGAAATATGATCAAAATATTTTCACGAATCAATTTTCAATAGGCACAAGTATGTTCCAGATTTTTAGCCAGAGATTGAGACCTATTTTTGACCTAGTAAACCTTTGAATTGGAAAGAAAAAGCTATTTCTAGTAAAGTTTATCTCTTTGGGTTATTTTTACAACTCCATTTGAATCGTCTTAATCAAACATCGGTAGAAAAAGTACAATAAAAATACTAAAGCATGTGCAATGCGGATTTTTACCTAGCGCCATCATGGTGTTGAGGTGCCACCAAATTGCATAATACAGAATCACGGCATCACTCCCATGGCGCCGAGGTGCCGCTGGATGTATCTATGGCACATTTTTTGCCCGTTTTGAAACCCAAAAAACCTCTAAATTAAGGGAAAACGTGAGGAAAAGTATAAATACAAGTTCTTGACACTTTTGAGAGTGTTTCAAATCTTGGGAGACACAAGATACGACGTGATAGTCAGAGAGAAAATCTAAAGGGAGAAAAACACATAATCAACAGGATCAAAGAGCAAAAGCTATGGTTTGAAAACTTTTGAGATTGAAGAAGATTCTTGGTGCAAGATCTAATTCATTCCTTGATCAAGATTTCAAAACTCGACTATGAACTTTATACTTTTTATTTTTCTTTCATTATTATGAGTAGCTAGACTCATTGTTAGGGTGAACAACGTAATATGTGTGACCATTTGTTTCTTTATTCAAGATTCTAGTTCTTTAAATGCATATGTGTTAATTTTATTCGTGAATTTGATACTTTGAATTGTTTGGCTAATAATTCAATGATTTTGTGAATCTATTACAAATCGAGAGGTCAGTTCTAGATTTAAACCACATAGTAAAATCTAGTAATTTAGTATAAAACGTAGATATACTTATATTAGTTAATGCGGTCGTTACATGGATTCTTAGAACATAATTGCGTTTAACTAAGATTGATTCATATAGAGATATTGAATTGAATTACTTAAATAAACTCAATGAGAACTCGAGAGGGGTAATTTGAATATTTTAGAAGAATTCGATATAACACCACAATAGTAATGAATCTTGATTGGTGAATCAAAGGGGATCTATAGGTAAAATTGTAAGTCTTAGCACCCACTTTCATACTTTTAAAATTGAAATTCGATAAATTGTATAAGTTAGATAATTTAAGTTAGTTAGAATAATTTAGACACCAATCACAAATCGTATTATTTGTTTTCGATCAAATTAAAGTTATGAATAATTTAACCAATTATTAGATAGCAGTATTGGTGGAAACGATATTCGAACTCATGGTCCACTATATTACTTGTCACAATCCGTACACTCACGAGATATAAAAATCGATAAAAAGTTTTTGGTGCATTGTTGGGGACTATTTTTATTTAGCATTGATTTTAATTATTTCTTGCTTTCATTTGATTTTTTTTCACTTTCTTTCTTTTTTTAATTGATCTATTTGTTTTTATTTGCTCAATTGTCATGGAATGAAAAGAAGCAGGAGGTAAAAAAATTCACAATGATTGATTCTAATTTAAATGAAAGTGACATGCTCTATGGAGAATTCCTCTTCAGATAAGAATTAAAAAAGTGGAGATACAATCCACCTATTGTATTCGATAAGGATGGCTTCCTAGATAGACTAAATATCAAATATATTGTTTATGGGGAGATTAGACCGACTTGTGAATATTGTGGTGTATTGTATTATACTAAAAATTGCTTGTTATTGGCAACTCAAAAAGAAGTAAGGAAAGCTATTTTCGAGTGTACGTATGAAGAACAAGATGATGACAGTGAAATAGTTATGGGAGATATCATCATGCAAAAATATAAAAGGATTAAAGATCAATTAATTTCTGATGAGCCAAATAATATGTCAATGGAGGATCGCTTCATTATTTAACCAGATGAACCAACCAAAGAAGAAGAACATGTACAAATGAATAAATTAATCACGAAAGAGCCAAATGAATTAGTGGCATTCAAAAAAGATGGGATTAGCATGCAAACCTCCAACTTTATTGGTTTTGAGATTAAATTCGATGAGGAAATTGAAGTATTCTTAGTTGAGTTTGAATTGGGCAATTTAAGCAAGTAATACCGTAGCTAAAATGACAAAGTACGATTTTGGAGGACGTATGAAATATAGAATAAAGTCAAATTGAGTAAACTAAGCATGACCTCCAAAATCATATTCAAAGTGCAATGAAGCACTTATGCTAAAATCTAGCTAAAGACTTTAAACTAAGGCCTATTAAAAGAAAATCATTTATTTAAGTAAAAAAGAGTAAGAAAGATATGTGGTATATTTTTCAGAGCTTCAGGGATGTAAAAAAATTGGTTGTCATACACGCCAAATGATTGCTTTTAAACTGTCTCTTAACTCTTATATTTGTCTTCATTTTTTAAAGGTACATGGATGTCAAGCAGTAGGTAGTTTTGGAAAGAATGGAATGAACTGATCCAACAAGTCATCTTAAATATCATACAGAAAATCTGGAGAGTACCTTCTTCCTTTCTTTCCCACCCCTATATGTGCTATACTAGAATTTAAGATATTGAGGACAATATCTACTTTAAGTTTGGGTGTGGAAAAATATTGAGTTTTTAATTTATTTTTTTTTTGATTGTGTGTTCGTTTCTTTATCAAAATATAAAAAATATTGAAAAAAAAACAAAAAAAAGATTTTCTTGTTTTTTGTGAGTTTATGTTGATTAGGTAGCCTTGCCGCCTAATATATCTGGGATTATGTTTTAATTTAAGAACTGTGGATATGTTACATATTCGGACTAATTAATTTTTATCCATGTAAAACTTGATACTATTTGCGCACATGAATTAATTTTAGCATCATAAAGTAATGGGTTGATTCATATGCTTGTTAGGTTGAAATAGTTGAACTTAGATGCTAAATAAAAAAAAATACTACAACATACATCCTTCGACCAAATTTGGATTAGTTTGGGAGTAATTTGTTGTTGTAATGAGATATGGATATGAATGGGGATTCCACATTTGTAAATTCTTATGTGAATTGTCTAAAGCCAATACAATGAAAATTAGGTAAAAAAATTACGTCGGAGAGGATCGATTTTTGAGAAAGAGTATTTAATGAGAGGCATTACATTAATCATGGCAAAAAAAAAAAAAAAAACAAAAACAAAAACAAAGCTATATCAATGTAAAACGTCTATTCGTAGTCTTTATGACTCAATCAATTAAACCTACGAGGGTATCTAAAAATCGGTGCCCTATGATCATCCGACTTGAGAGTCGTGGCCTAAAACTCGCTACAAGGTTATTTAGAAAATTAAATGGAGAGAAGTTTGCACATAAGATAAGAAAAAAAATTATTATGTATTTATGCACTACATGCCTTGATTAAGTCCCACAAAGTTATTTGAGAAAGTTAGATCTTTGACAAGGGATTATTAGCCTTGTTCAGTCTTGGAGGTTGAAGTAATCAAAATTTGGAAATCCTTATTTGCTGAAGTATCGACTTGCAATTAGTGAGATCCATCTAAACTAAAGAAAGTGAGGAGTTAGTATAAAGACTCAACATTACATCACACACTGGGATAAAAATATAAAATAATAAGTTTGGGGGTGTGTGAATCTTACAAGTAATAAAAGTAGATGTTTGACCATTGAGGGTTGTGATTTGAAACAACCCATAAAGTTATAGTGTTTTACTTAATTCTTCACAAACACATCATTTTTGCATTAGAAAAGTAGATATTGGTAATGCTGCCTTGAAACTGTTTATAGATTTAATACAATGAATCCGATTCTGAAACAAAGTGGAAGGTTATCTAACCAATACCTTTTGCATGTTTGTTTGTTAAGTTAGTTTATGGTTTTGTTTGAGTACAAATAAATGTTTAAATTTGTGGATGTTTAATAAAAATATAGACATTTGATAATTCTTTTGAACAATTATAGTATAATTTATTGTATATTTCGTTATTATGTGAAACTCGATGAAAAGAAGTGGAATTGAAAGAAAGAAACGAAAATTGACAAGACCCAAAGTTTGGGGACTAAAATGTAAATACCCAAACGTTGTGTTGAATCTCATGATGAAGATTCAAGAATGCAAGGGGTCAATTGGATGCAATCATAAGTAAAAAATTAGTGAAATATGATCAAAATATTTTATAAATCAACTTTCAACCGCACAAATATGTTCCAAATTTTTAGCCTAAGATTGAGACTCATTTTTGACCTAGTAAACCTTTGAATTGGAAAGAATAAGCTATTTCTAGTAAAGTTTTATCTCTTCTGGTTATATTTACAACTCCATTGAATCGTCTTAATCAAACACCGGTAGAAAAAAGTATGATAAAAATATTAAAGGAAGTGCAATGTGGATTTTTACCTGGTGCCATCATGGTGTTGAGGTGCCACCAAATTGCTTAATACAGAGTCACGACGTCACTCCCATGGCGCTGAGGTGTCGCGGATGTATCTAGGGCGCGTTTTTTGCCCGTTTTGAAACCCATAAAAACTCTAAATTAAGGGAAAACATGATGAAAAGTATAAATACAAGTTTTTGACGCTTTTGAGAGTGTTTCACATCTTAGGAGACACAAGATACGATGTGAGAATCAAAGAGAAAATCAAAAGGGAGAAAAACGCATAATCAACAGGATCAAAGAGCAAAAGCTATGGTTTGAAAACTTTTGAGATTGAAGAAGATTTTGGTGCAAGATCTAATTCTTTCCATGATCAAGATTTCAAAATCCGATTATGAACTTTATACTTTTTATTTTTCTTTCATTATTATGAGTAGCTAAATTCATTGTTAGAGCGAACGGTGTAATCTATGTGTGACCATTTGTTTCTTTATTCAAGATTCTAGTTCTTTAAATGCATGTGTTGATTTTGTTCGTGAATTTAATACTTTGAATTGTTTGGCCAATTATTCAATGATTTTGTGAATCTATTACGAATCGAGAGGTGAGTTTTAAATTTAGACCACATAGAAAAATCCAGTAATTTAGTATAAAACGTAGATATACTTATATTAGTTGATGCGGTCGTTACATGGATTCTTATAACATAATGGCGTTTAACTAAGATTGATTCATATAGAGATATGAAATTGAATTAGTTAAATAAACTCAATGAGAACTCAATAGGGGTAAATTAAATATTTTAGAAGAATTTGACCGAACACTACAATAGTAATGAGTCTTGATTAGTGAATTAAAGGGGATCCATAAATAAAATTGTAATTCCTAACATTCACTTTTTTACTTTTAAAACCCAAATTCGATAAATTTTATACGGTAGATAACTTAATTTAGTTAAAATAATTTAGACACCAATCACAAACCTTATTATTATTTTCGATCAAATTAAAGTTAGGAATAATTTAACCAATTGTTAGATTGTTAGGAATAATTTAACCAATTGTTGGATAGTACTCATCGTAGGAACGATATCTAGATTCATTGGTATACTATATTACGTGTTATGATCCGTACACTTGCAAGATATAAAAATCGACAACAGTAACACATCACAACGGAATGAAAACAAAATAGGGTTTGGATTGAGTTTTAAAGAAAAACAAGAAAATAATGATCTTCTTGCACTTAACCAGCCTTCTTCACGCTAAGTTCTTGAAATTATAGCTTTTTCTTTCTCTTCTCTTGTATCTTCCCCTCTTTTCTCTTACGCTTGTTTCCTTTACAATTTTAAAAAAAATTACAAACATTATAACGTAATAAACAGAATGTAAGTCACATTCATTGCAAAGAAATTACATACACTATAATTTGCCAGAAATATTTTACCAAAATCAATAAATAATTACGTACATAGAATGTAATTGCAGAATTTTTCTTTTAAGTATTGATTTATTTTTTAAATTTTGAAATACTTACCAAAAATCATTATTTTCTTATTTCACCCAAGTTTCTTCCCTATTTGTGTAAATTGCCCTTAGTTCATTGTTTCAGTGCAAATTCTGAAATAACAAAGATAACTAGTTGATCAACGATTTACTAGTTGTTTTATGTTGTTTTATATCATAATTATTGGGAATTTCATCGCAAGGTTCAATTATTCAACAAAAAAAATTAATAAATTTACCAAGAGAAAATGAAAAAAAAAATTACATGATATAAAGTTCGAATGAACAACCTATGTCTTTCAAGAAATATGAAATATGTGAGAAAATTTTAGGCAAGAGATTTAGCTACGTTGATCATCAGAAAAATTCAAAGAAGACAATGTTGGAGAATTGATGTACTTGTGTAGAGAATATTACTCTATAAAATGAGGCTCGAGATCTTCTTTCTCAGTTGAAATCTGTGCAAACATTCTTGAGTCACATTCCTGAAGAGTTTCTTCTTTGGCCTATGCAACCTGAGGCATCTCTATTCAATGGTATAAATGGTGATAATTAATGATTTTTTTACTTTATTTTGGGCGGCCTAGGATCAAAGCTCAGTCCGGGAGGACGTTGACTAGTCAACGTCGACCATCAACGATTGTAAGAACGAGGTCGTTTATTAATATTTAATTCTAAACTTTCTTGAATCTAAAATTTTAAACCCTTTGACTCGAAATCTCTCATCATAGTCACGTGATTGATAAGGGATTCATAACTCCAATAATCTCCCAAATATATATATTCAAATTACTTTAATCTCCAATTAAATAGCGATATATATGTTCAAATTAATGAAAGGGAAAATGAGAAATCAATTAACCTTGCTGTGCAGCCAATCGGGCCAAAATCATCAAGAACTATATTCAGCTAGCCCAAAACTTTAGGATTTACCAATTACCAACCTTTTGGCTTCAACAGACAGGAATCAACACGGCAATCGGCATCAACATTCAACAATATGCTACCAAAAATAATATACTAGTAGCAAGTAACGTAGATTTTAAAAATACAAAAAAGGAGAAGGTCAGAAACAGACTCACTGGTCGCAATGCACGCACCGGCCATCGCAGTCGCATAGGTTGAGTTTGTACTTCGCAACTCGCATTCAGAGCTGCAGGGCACAACCAAGGTTTGTCTGATTCAGCTGCGTTTGGTGCGGGATATTGGTAAATGGTTTAATGGGCGGACCTGGTAATTGATTTTGAAATTAAGATTTGGGCCTAATTTTTTTTTAAAAAAAGAGGCCCAATGAAAAGGTCCAAAACTTTAAAACAAAAAACCCAAATTGGAAACCTGTTCATGTTCTTCCACAATTCAGACGGCGCCTCTCTGCAATTCAACTTTTCAAGCTTCTAGGTTCTGGCTCCGGCGTCCGGCAACAACTGAAGCTCTCTGCGGATCCAGTACGGGCGGCCGCGGGAGCTCGCCAGGTGCTGGGTCCGCCACTGGAGACAATAGTCTCTAACTCTACATCCATTTGTTTTTTATGTTGATAATACCAATGGTTGAACTGGATGTAATCTTTAGCTTAAGTCTTGATATTTGAAATGATTAACATATAGTTGTAGTTGACGTTAATGTTATTTTCAATTGCTTCTTATAATTGTTTATGGTTGTGGGTAAGATTTGCCCGTAGTATGATGTGAACGTGTGAAAGTTATTGGGCCATGAATATTATTTTTGACAATCATATTTCTCGTTATTTTAATATTTCGATTGTTAATATAAACTTTTTACAACCACTTCTTTCGTTGGTGAAAAGAAAGACAACTAAATTTTAGTTGCTTCAATGATATTTTGTCGACAAAAATAATTAATAAAATGGAAAATCAAGCAGCTGCTGAAATAAAATTAATTGGTTATCAATGATTCAATATTATTAATTTTTAAAGATCATTTCATTCATTGTTAAAATGAAAGGCAACTAAAATTTTATTATTTTCATTATATTTTTAACGACAAAAGTAGTTGATAAAACAACCACCAAACAAGTGATTGTTGAAAAAAGAATCAATTATCAATAAAAACCTTTCACAATCAGTTATTTAGTTGTTGAAATAATACAATTAACAACCAACAATATTTTTAGTCGTTGAATGTATTCAACAACACTTCTTTGCCAATCAAGGAACAATCAACTGATTTTGATAGTTGAATGTGATTAAAAACCAAAAATATATATTCTACAACCATTTATATAGTTGTTGAAGGTGATATTACCTGTGGTGCCATAAATTTAATAATAAGAAAATTGAAAAATGTAAATGTTATGACTCAAATTTCATACGATTTAAAAGTTTAATTCATGGAGGAAACCTACATAATATTGGTTTGGAAGTCAGATTTGATAAAAGATCAAATCTCATCATAGATTGAGAGTTTTATAGGAAAAAGAACTTTGGAATGGATGAAAAATATTTTGAAAGCAATGAAACAGAGTCGAAGCCTGGACGGGCATACAAGCGTCTACAATGCCAAAGGAGGCAGCAAGGTTGGCCCCAACACCGGTTCTCGAGCGCCGGGTGGGTGGCATCGCGACACCACTAGATGAGAAAATGTTTCCTTGTAGATTTCTACCCTGTTTTTTGTGCTCTACTTCATCCAAAACCCTAAGATTGGGATCCCAATATACTCAACGTAGTGTAAACTCTTCATAGGCACAACTAACAATAAAGTCATTGTTGTATACATTACAAATTTGAGAGAATTATTTAGATTTAGATTGATAGTATCAAATATTGTAAACACAATTTTAGTTTCTTAGTATATGAAATTCTCCTTTTCTTCTACGTAAATCTTGTGTTGTTGTGTGATACATTTTTTTTTATTTTTCTCGTCTTTAATTATTTTACCGAATTCTTAACAAATTGGTATCATAGTCAAGGTTTTTGGGCAGTTCTTGGAATGTCCAAATTGGTTATTAAAGTCTTGTTTGAACAAGGTCAATTATTTCAAGGATAATAACTATGAAATTCGAGATTCTACTTTGGATCGCAACAGTAATTTTTCTTTGTTGCAGATCAAGATGAGAGTAATTTTTGCTCAGTTGGACTTGGATGATGCTTTGTTATGGTGGATAGAATATCTGCAACAATGACTGGGGTGAGAAGCAGCACAAGGATCGGAAAGCTCTATCACAAATATATCTTCATCTTTCTAATCAAATTCTTCAAGAGTAGTAAATGAGAAAAGTACTTCTTGGTTGTGACTGAACTTGGAGCATCTTTGTATGACAAAGAGTTTGACCAGTAAGTTACACTTGAAGTAGCGCTTGTACTCTCATCGCTTGATAGATTGTGGATCTTTAGAAGATCAACTATCGGTATTCAAGGAAATTGTCATTGATTTGGAGACCATGGAGGTCAAGTACGATGAAGAGGATTTATGGTTGATATTGTTAGGTCCAATGTTGTAATTGGCATGTTTGTGAACAAAGAGGTCTTAATTAAACACTTGTAAAAAATTAGGGATTTGGATACAATTTTGTATAGATGAGTTATGTTAAGGTTAGAGGTTGAAAACAAGGAAAACGCGGCTCCTAAATTTTGCTAGCTGCTCGCCTGACTCACGCTCGAACACAAGAAATAGAGGAGTTGTCACTTGCCTTTCGCTTCGCTGTCACTCGAGCTACAACACCCTCGCTCTAGCAAAAGGCTCCCTCGCTCGAGCGACGTATTTATGTGGCCAACCTAATTCGTACAAAACTTAGTAAAATGGCCCCGAATAAGTGCACAAAAATACACTTATCAATATAAACTGTCAACTCAGCTGCCTTTGACAGAGCATTAAATATCCGACAACCTATGGATTGATAGGATGACACCTAGATGGGACGACCCTTGAGGATCTTATGCCACGTGTCTCCTCATCCAACGACTCTCTTCTTTACATTTTTAATATAAATACCTCCACATTGTGTCATAAAAGGGGATTCGATTTTCATTCCACTAGATTTTACTCTCTCTCTCTCTCTCTCTCTCTCTCTCTCTCTCTCAACCACGTGTCGACAATTGTTTAATCGCCGAAAACCACATTTCGATTAATCTGAAAACTGACTTGATCATCAGAGTGCTGGACAACTTCGAACTCCACCGAAAAAGGCCACGAGTGATTAACGGTGTGCTACCATGTCCAGGGAGAAGTTGACGTGAAGAATTATCATGTTGGCCACGTGTCCGAGCATTTTTTGGCACCCCATCTACTACGTGCCAGGAGAATTGATTCGCATCGCGCCACGTGGCGAACGAGCTGAGAGCTGATTTTCGTTAAAAACCACACGTCAGAAGAGATGAACCCACCTGGGACGAGGTTTCTGAAGCATCACCGTATTTCGATCGTCTCCTTCCAAAGTGATTCACATACTGACGGAAGAACCGAACTCATCCATAGCTCGCAGCAGATGCAAAGGCCCGTATTCTGTATCGTCTATCCTACTAGCCTGCCTCACCCCACTTTTGTCAAGGTCTTTTGTACAAAGATCTTATCAAAGTCAAATCCCTGGGACGTCTAAAAAGACGTAAACGGTCAACTCACTTGCCTTTAACAGAGCATTATATGTCCACTAACCTATGGATTGACATGATGACACCTAGGATGGGATGGTCGTTGGGGATCTTATGCCACGTGTCTCCTCATCCAACGACTTTTCTCTTCCCATCCTTACTATAAATACCTCTACGATGTGTCATAAAAGGGGATTCGGTTTTCATTCCACTAGATTTGTAACCTTAAGACATTATAACATCCCCTTACCCTTAGAGATATACACCAATCATTTACTCGTTCTCTTAACCATGTCCCGACGATTGTTTAACCGCCAGCAGCCACATTTCGGTTGATCTGAAAACTGACTTGACAGTCAGAGTGCTGCGGTCGCTTTTAACCCCACCGAAAAAGGCTACGAGTGACTAACGGAGTGCTATCGTGTACAGGGAGGAGCTGACGTGAAGACTTATTATGTTGGCCATGTGTCCGAACCATTTTTCGGGGTCAACACTTACCATTTACAATCAAAGGTATATTTTTCTTCTCTCTCTTTTCCAATTCCTAATGTTTAAATATGAAGAGTCAACATAAATACAAATACTGAAAGGAAAATTTCTTTTTTTCCTTCTCGCTCTTCTCCAATTATAAAGGTAAAATCTCAAGAAGTCAGTTGATATGTGAAAAAGATGTTTATTATTTAAGAAAAGTAAATTTGTGTATACTATTGGCTCACATTTAGCTGGTCGTAGTTGTGGTAGGTTGATGAACCTTCCGGTCCTAAATAAGGAAAAATACACATAACGGTTAGCTAATATTTATAAATTATATATAAGCTACCAAATCATTTTTGTCTATACATTTAGTGAAATCTATATGTACTATTCACTTATTTACAAATTATTTATATCTTTTTGAATTTTATATCATTTATAAATGCTTCTCATACATATTTGACTAAAAATTTAAATTTGTTAGACTTTTAAAAAAATATGTGTTATATTGACACTATTTTTTTTTATAGGCGCTCATATTTTAATTGTATTTAAAGTCCTTAATTTATACTCATCGTCAAATTTACGTCTTTACCTTTTTGTATTGCATTTTTATCTTTAACATTTCATTAACTAGTATATCTTGTCCCTAATTATGCTTTTCGTCCAAAAAATCTATTAAACATTCTTTAAATGACAGACGAATATTTACTTGCAAATAGAGATGGAAAGATTCTCCGAACTTGCCCCAAATATTCTTATTTTATAGTATCTTATTGTCGTGATTATAAATCATATTTTAAAAATAAAAAATAATCAAATGAGGAGTAATGATACTTATTTAGTCCTTGCCTTGCCTGGTCTTGCCCCATCGCCTCTTCAACTACCTAAAATTTTCAACGGGACAAAGATGGTAATGGCAAACTTGATTTGACCCCCACGTGTTATCATCTAAATTTGCATTTGTTATTTTCATTTTGCTTGTATAAAAGTACGGGAGATAAAAAAAAGTTTTTTTATTCACTCTAAATGAATTTTTTGGACAAAAACTATCATCGAAGACAATATGTGGTAATTAATGTAATATTGATGATAAGAATATGACAAAAATAATTTGTGAGTATAAATGTGACAATGAATAAAAGTTATGTAACTTTCACGCAATTAAGCCTCGTTTGGAAAAAAAATTATAAATTATTGTTAAATTGTTATACTTCATTTTCAACCATACATTTAAATTATCCTACAAGTACTAACCACTTATGTACCCATCATTTTTATCCATTTATAACTTAAATTGTTTATAGCTTTTTTCCAAGCAGCTAAAATGGGGTGCACTTAAACATAACATAGTGTTAATCAAGCTTTCCTTAATCCCGAGTGAGTAATTGACTTCAGTTACTAACTTGAAGTTGTATGATGTATCAATAAGTGATTATGAATATCTCGATGCATTGAGAACTAAAGTAAAATAACAAGGAACATATATTTACAACACGAAATTCACCTATTTACTAGGCACTAGTATGACTTCAAAGGATTTTCTAGTGAAAAATTAAATTCAAGCTCAATAATTCAACATTGGTTGTTGAATTAATATTGTGATGTAATTACATGGAATTATTAGATAGAAAAACGAGGTTTGAGGATGTATATTTGAAAATTTGCATTTTGGTCATTTTAACCTTATTTCGAATATTCAAAATAGTCAGGTTTAATATTGTTAGATTTTGATACCCAATAAATTCCCGATGATAATATTAAAGGATTTGGGTTAAATTTCATAGGTTTCACCCGATGGATGAATTTATTATCAACAATCAAGTCTAAAGATTCGACCCGAAAACAATATAGACCATTAGAAGTAGCTTAAAAAAGTAATATTGCTCATGGCTCATATTCACTTATTGGACGGCTCTTAAATATGGCCCATTTATCCCTTTTTTGCCCAAATTAGAGTCTAACATATCCCTATATATATGATTATTTGCTAAACCATTTCTAGAGTGTGATTTGTGGAAATTAAGAGAAAACGTGGTTTTGCTTTGTGCTGTGAAGAAAACGTGCGGCTGTCTTTTTGGCCTTTTTCTTCTTCTATTGCATTTTTTCCCCCCTTTGCCTTTGTGGCTGCAAATCACCATCACTTTCTTGTCCTTTGTGAGTGAGATTAAAAAACAATCGGTGTGAATATATGGTTGTTGGTAAAGAAATGTAACGTGAAACTAAATCCGAAAATTATCGAATCGAAGATCTTGGAGTGATCTTCCACAACAATTGGTATCAAAAGTTCAAGGTGGTGGATTTTCAATCACAAACGCATCTGAAATCGAGCGGAAATCAAGGCAAAAAGGCACATTGAAAATTGGTTGGAAAAAACTATTGAAAATTCTGGATCTATTTAATTGATTTTCAGTCAAACCATAGACCTGATGGACAAATGGAGGCCGATTTTTTGTTGTACAGGTGGACGAGAACATGGGTGGATGGCGCATGATCGGCAGTAGTACTACATGGAAGTCTGTAAGAGGAACTCCGATGGCCTCGGATGTTGGTGCGTGAGTGATTTTCCGACGATGATTTTTTCGAACAAATTTCTCTAGACGAGGAAGCGAACCCTGTGATGGTGTTTAATTTCTATTTTGGATAAAGTTGTGATTCTGGATAGTTGTTCCTTTGCCTGTTCGAGATTCCATTTTGCTTGATTGGTTGTTACAATTGCTGGAGGCTTTAGAACGAATGGTGATAACTGCATTATCTTTTCCATAGATTATATGAA
>CAIGRS010105490.1:4322-19885 GCA_903798395.1 Fraxinus floribunda | reverse complement strand
TTTTTTTTCCATTGCAAAAAAAAAAAAAAAAAAGAAAAAAAAGAAAGAAAGAAAGAAAGCTGGAAAATGAAAAACCAACCCAACCAAAAGAAAGCAAATTCCACTCACGCATGGAAAAGTGGCGCGTGAGTGGGCATGGGAGAAAACCAAATCTAGGCAAAAAAAAAAAAAAGAAGCTATCAAACACAATAAAAAGGTGGAATTGAAAAACTTTTTCAATTTTCTAGGGAAAAAGCAACCTATCAAACACACCCTTATATCAAATCCGGCGTAAACACATAAAATCTGAATTTGAATTCCGCTAATAGAAAATATTTAGGAATTTAAATTATGCCAGATTTGATGTATTTAGTAATTAAAGATGAGTTAAATATAACTGCAAGAATTCTCTGAACTCTAATTAAGTTAAGCTAGAATTTCTGTTAGCTGAATTTTGAAATACTTATAGAATCGGATATGAGAAATAATGTGCAATATTGGGTTGGATTGGAAATGTTGGAAATTGAATAATTCATTTGTGAATAGAGTATCCTATTTATTTGTGATTATGTTTATGATCAAGGTAAAAAGGCAAAAATGATGGATATCCTTTGGATTTGTGGTTATTATTAAGCCTAGTTAAGAAGAATGGAATTGCGTTGACTTACTAAAATATGTTGAATAAATTTATGCTTTGATTCTTATTGGAATGATGAGTACACCAAAATTCTGTTTTTTTTTTTTTTTGGATTAGGAGTATAATTGTAAATTTATTGTAGTGTACTTATTGAAAATATACTTTAATTGTGATGTGATTATAATGTGGTGTAATAAATAAATTTTGTGGTGGTAATATAATTACCCTACTTTTTTTTTTTATAAGTTTTTATCATAGAAAATGTAAATTGACTATTTTACCCCTGATTTTATTTGTTAATTTGAGTCAAACATTTAATTTAAGGGTTGATTAATGGATAAGTGGACGAAATCTGTAAAATGGACTTCAGCTACAATGGAGGTTAAAGGTTAGGGATTGTGGTCGTAAAAATCAAAGATTAAGGTGTATTTTGCAATAAAATGAAATATTTGGGACCTCCACTGCAATTCTCCCTTGAACAATTGACCTTTTACATTGGAAATGATGTCTCTATATACATAATTTCCATTTTCCACTTACAACTTTTCCTTACCTTCAATGAAACCGTCGCGCGTATAGTATTTGAAATTAGGACCACTTTCCTTCCACATCACCTTGCAATTCATCTAACGTGGTAGAGATTGTGGTCGGTAGTATATCATTTATAAAATAGTACTAAAATGCGTACGATCTTCATATTAATCTGACATTTTATTACATATGAGTATGTCTATATCTTTATGAGATATTTTTTTATTTAAAGCCCTTTTTTAGAGTTGTTCAATCCTTTTTCATTAATTAAATATCTCTTTATCCCGTACAACTTTATAATTATATATATGTTATTTGTTTAATTAATGAGAGGAATATTACCATTGCTAATTTAGGAGGCCAAGTTCCAACCTATATCCATCATACTTTTGTTTTCAACTTTTTTCTTGAATTTTTGTCCCTATCCTTCCATTTTAAGTGCACATAGTTCCACTTTATATATGGATGTCAAAAAAACTGACAAATCCGATATCCGCAGGATAACTCGCTTAATAGGGTATTCGGGACGGGAATGACATGAGAAATTTTTGACTCGGGGATGGTTCGGGTGGGGATGGGTAAGAGGCGCCCAACTCCGCCCCGTTTAAATTTTTTTGAATTCAATACTTTAAATGAAAATTTTCATGAAATCTCATTAGTTTTAATAGAAAATTACAACTAAAATTATTTGTTTAAATCTAATAAATGTGGGTAATAAAAATAAATTATAAAAAACTTTAAAAAAAAATTAAACGGGTTAGTAAACTGGACAAGGGTCCCGCCCCCGCCTTATACGGGTAACAGGATGGGGTAGGGAATTGCTTGGCAGGGCAGGGGGTCAGGGAGGTTGGCCCCGTCCCGCCCCGCCCCGTTGCCATCCCCAAGTTTACATCGACTATTAGCGTGAAGAGGTAAATTTAGTTCTAGAAAAATTTCGCAGCCCCACACAATCCTTTTGACCCCATTATTTTATGGTATATTTTTTCTTTTTCTTATTTTCAATCACACAATCTTTCATAAAATAATATTACACGTAAATCGAAAACTTTTTTTTTCAACCATACATTATTCAAAAAAACACTTCCAAAAATTATAATACCAAATAAGGGGTGCCAAACAGGGACTATATCTAGTTGTACTTGAATAATAATATTTATCATCAACAAATATGCATCACCGGTTAGGTGGCAATACATCTCCCGATTCATCAAATGGAATTTTGATGCACTTTAATGTATTCTACTTGTACAAAGGGGGTTATAGAAAGTTTTACAAATAGATGAAATATCACAAAGTGATGAAATTTTTTATTATTATTATTTGATTGAATTTTTTTGGATTTAATCACAACTCAACGTATCATGTACATGTATACCAATTTATAAGTTGGGGTGTACATATAACACAATTGTAAATATAATTATTCTTGTACTCTACTACAACTTCTTGTTCTTGATTTTTTGTCCTTTTTCTTTCATTTTGAAGTGCAATTAGTTTCGATTTTGCTCGATTATAAATATAGAAAGGCAAATTTGAGATTAAGCTCCTGTTTGGTGTACATTTTGAGTCCAAGAATGTATTTTTTGTTTAATGTGATGAGGAATATGTAGTTGAAAAAGAAGAAAAAGTAATTGATGTGATGAAAAATATTATTTTATTAAAAATTATGTGATTGAAAATGAGTAAAAAAATAAAAATGAAAAAAAATAATCGGACTCAAACAGGGGCTAAGACATGGCTCAAATGCTAATTGCTAAGAAACAAAGTCTTATTACGTTAATGATCCGAATTCGATTCATGTCCTCTCAATGGACTTGAAATTCATAAAAAAATAATAATAAATAACACTCCAAAGAACAGTGTACTCTATCGCGTGCTGCACGACCCATAATGGAGCGTCACGTTCTTACACTTACCCCTGTACCCGAATTGAAACTCTTGTCTCTACTCGGAAAATCGAGACCAATTGCAGAACCCTAAAAATTTGAAATCCCTATCGAAACAAAACTAATAATCTTACATTCTATGTCCTCGTAGAAATACTTCAATAATCTTGAATGGAGTACAAGAATCGATCAACTGATCAAAAAGCCTCAAATCAATCTTCGGGTTACAATAATTTTCCAGAACAAGCTCTTCGAGGTATGTGATTTTTTAATCTTTTACTCTTTGAATTTTCAAGTTCTTCTTCTGTACATATATGCATGCAAGTAAAACGTGTTTGGATATGAATGGAATTTAGGCCGCATTGTGGATTTTAACTGAGTGCAATTTTTTTGTGTCATAAACAATTCATCTTTTTTTTTTTTTCACTGTCACAAGGTACACAGGGATATACAGAGATCAAGTTTGGGTTATTTATAAATTTAGTTGTTTTTTCCCCATCGGGAAATAGAGATGAATTTGATTTATTTTAGATTCTTCAATTTTTCTGATCTGCTGCTACCTTTTGATATTTTTATGTTTCATTGAGTTTTATTCTCTTTTATTTTCCCTATTTCAGTTGCAAATTGCGCAAGCGTGGGTTTAAAACGCGTGATAAAATTTTATAGATAAGATGTAGATGAACTGTTGTTTCTTTATGACATACACACTTACTTTCCACTAGCGAAATTTGAACAAAGCTATGCACAAAGTTTTTGTGAAAGAGAACTAGAAAAGAAAGAATCTCATTCTGTGTATTTATGTTGGAAAGATAAAGTTCCCATATCTACTAATTATTGTTTTTTCCATGTCGATTGATCAAGTTTGGATTATTTTTTATCTTGGGTTTTTCTGATTTTACTTTCTGTTGTTTCAGCTGGCTATATGGGCTCATACGTAGGGCATTTTCATTGTGAGTACTTGCAAGACCATGATCAACTTCAACCTCAATCCCATGCTCACCCTCAGCCGCGCCATTGTGAGTACTTGCAAGACCATAGTCAACTTCAACCTCATTCCCATGCTCACCCTCAGCCGCACCATCATCCTCTGCTTCAATATCACGACTTGCATGAATCAATTCAGAGAGAGATTGAAAAGCAACACATTAGGGAGGAGATGATAATATCGGAAATTGCAAGGAGGCGTGTATTGGAAGCTGAGGTGAGGAGGGAGCTGATGATGGAGAGAGAATTGGCTCAGCGAAGGGGCGAGGATGGGTTTCCATTTGGCCCATCAGGAGTTGGGTTTAACTCAACAATTAGGTTTCCACTTTTGGGGATGAGAAGTGAGGGAAGGTCTCTAGAGGAGAGGGTTGCAATGCCACACGAGGAGAAGGAGAGGCTGAATATAAGGCATGAGAATGGAGAGATTGAGACCCTGCCATTTCAAAGATGTATTATGGAACCTAGAATTTCGGAAGTTAAGTCTGTTTCGGAGAGGGGGATAGATAAAGAGAAAGTAATTTTGCTGGTTAGTACTTGTTCCTTGTTCCCACTCCACGTGTTTTTTCTTGTGTATGACTTTAATTTGGTTGTCTCGAGTACGATGAAATTGTTCTACTTTCAATTCTCCACCCATGAAAAGAAAAATAATTTTTTGAGACTATATAGAGTAAGCGTAATGTAAAAGAGTGTTGAGTTTCTATTTTATTACAATCTGCGTGTGGATGAAGGCTTTGGTAAAAGTGTTTATGGTCATTAATCCCAGAATAGTCGTACCTTACTATGTTTTAGTCTGTAAATAATCATATATCTTTTCCTTTTGAGGATATTATACTCCAAAGACCAAACTGATTATAGACAACTAAATTTTCCGAGAATGCCTCTTTAATTTAAAGGATAGAGTAATCATCTCAAAATCATTAAATGATACACAGCTGATTTAACAAGATAAGTTTATTCTTGTTGCCTAATCAATGTCTGAAGTCGTAGGTCCTTTAGAATTATCATTAGAAGAATATGAGTTCGGAAACTGAAAGCCAAACAATCCTTTATGGTGTCATCACCTTATTGTAGTTCACTATTTTTTTATTTGCTGTCATTGGCAAGTTTGTATACATGAGTGGAACTTGAAAATTTTCTTTGGCGTATCAAATGTTTTAACTGTCAAAATTCTAACACCTTTCAATTAGTTTTTGTATATTGTGGAACTGGCTAGTTAGTTATTAATAATGCACAATACGCAATAGAAATTTTTTTATTCGGAAGATATTGTCTAAGGGGGTGTTTGATAAAACTGAGTTCTGAATAAGGACAACATAAATTTAAGTGGTGAGTTTATTAAACTGCTGGATTCTATGTAGTACTGAAAGCTGTGTCTGCAGTCTGAATTATAGAAGCCCAGCATATTTTTTCTTTCTACCGCATCTTTCAAACTTGCCAACAATTCTTATACAGTGTGTACTATATGAACTTGTGTATGCACAAATTTCTGTTGTTTGTTCTCCATTTTTCCTACTTTTATCATGATAATAATGGGTAACACAGTGGTAGCCTTCTACCTTCAAAAAAAAAATCCTTTGTTTCATCTCTCCTATCTTTAGCTTTCTGCATGCTATCCTTATTTATTGTTATGTGATAAACTCCATACTTCTTCAGGAGAATTATTTAGCTCCAGCGGTAAGATATTTTTTTATTCGTTCTGTTTGTTCCCCTTCTTATTGTGTTTGGTTAGGAATTGGGTGGGTGGGGTGGGGGGTAGTTGGATTAGAAAAGGTGGGGGGAGTTTTTTGGTATTTTCACTCATGGTGGACTTTTTTGAGTTTTGTAGGCCAAACCCCATGGATGTATACTAGGAGAGAAGAGAAAGGCTGCAACATCATCTGTAGTAGATGACGGTGAGCTTCCATTAGCTGCTGTCTCAAGGAAGAAAGCTAAAGAAGAGTGGAGTTGTGCTCTCTGTCAGGTTAGTGCCACCAGTGAGCGAGCCCTAAAGGACCACGTGCAGGGAAAGAAACACAAGTCCAAAGAGGCTGCATTAAAAGCTCAGAGGGCTGGCAAAAACTATAACATTGGTCTTTTTCCAAAGAAAGCTGCCAGGCCAGTCACGGTTGGAGGAACTAAAAATCTAGGTTCAGAGGGAGTGAAATCTGCAACTCAATCTATGCACCTCAATAAGATGGGGGAGATGAGCTTAGAGAAAAATAATATGCCACTATTGCAGGAAAACCGAAAACTTGACAACTTAAAGAATCACCAATTGGAAGTTCAAGAAATGCAGAAGGATGGAAACAGCAAGAAAAAAAATTATAAATTTTGGTGTGAAATGTGCCAGGTAGGAGCCTTCTCTCGAAGTGTCATGAACGCTCATAAGAAAGGGAAGAAACACGTGAAACGACTCCAGGAATTTGATCAAAATGGAGCTGACCCGTCCACCCAGAAGAAGGCTATAGTACGAGTTAATGATTCAGAATGGGTTGCTGGTGATGGAAAGAACACAACAATGGAAAATGTTGGCAAGGCCATGGATGTAGTGAGCTCAGAGAATTACAAGACCATCGATATAGCCAATTCAGAAGATCACAAGGCCATGGAAGCAGCCAAGCCTGAAGGTGAAGTGGCCATGAGTGCAGCCAAGGCAGATGATATCGAGAACAGTGATGTTGTCGAGCAAGAATATAATGTGACTATTGATGCAACCAAGCCAGTAAATAACAAGGACAATGATCTAGTCCAGGCAGAATATACTGAGGCCATGAATGCAGCCAAGCCAGATGATAATGAGGCCGATGATGCAGTCCAGACAGAATATAACGTGGCAATGGATACAGCCATGCCAGATGATAACGAGGCTGATAATGTATTCAAGCCGGAATTGAGTGAGGCCGTGGTTGCAGCCAAGCCAGAAGATAACAAGGCCGATGATGCAACTGAGCCAGAATTTAGCGAGGCCATTAATGCGGTCAAGCCAGACCATAACCAGCTCGACGATGAATTCGAGGCGTAAGGTGATGGGATATTTTGATTCCTAAGTGGAGCAGTTAGACCACGTGGATTGAAAAACTAATTTTCCTTGGTTCCATCTCCCCCAAGGTTTGAGTGGTCAATTTTCTGGCAATCAGTAGTATGTTTCATAGAACGTCCAGACTTATTAAAAAAATTAATTTCTGTAAGACTTCTATAGAATATGACTATTCTTGTTGAAATGATTTAATCAAGTTGGCAATTGTGTGATTACAGGTATTGGATTCCTAGGAGCCTGAAAATTTTTGTATGCGTAAATTTTGCAAGCCTTGCTGTGCTTATATTTTTGCTAAAATATTTCACTATAATCCATCAAACTTTACCATCTTGCCTTGCTTTATTGTTCTTCAGTTAGCCATCCCTACCATTGTGGGACATAAGTCAAGTAATAAGAATGTAAAATTTATGCTGTAGCCTATTTGTAACAGTAATTGTCCCATGTCGATTAGAGTAAGGTTGCTTTCCACTTCAACCTGCAACTATTCACCAAGAAATTTCCAGTTGCAAAGGCCTACAAATACAGTTTTAAGGAACAATCACACTACAAAAAATCACCATTGCAGCTTTATTAACTTGGTTCAACCGATGCAGACTTACAAAGACAATAAAAACACCAGGGCCTAGTTACACCGAAGCTGTTGCATCCCTCTCACATATCGCAGGCATTTTTCATATGAAGTACGCACTTTTCTCCAAGGCAAAATCCAATGCAAAATAATGACTGGATTCCAACTACGTGACAAGACAAGGTACGCTAAGATTCCATTTTCAAGTTTTTCTCCATTGCCAAGGGCCGAAAAGATAACTAGTTCAATGAGGCGAATATACTAAACTTATATATATATATATATGTCAATTGTTTCCAACATGTCAAGTATGCTGAATATAAAGAACTAAGTATTGCTCTGCATAAGGAATTACATTAAAACTACAGACAAGATGCAACTAAAAACTGGCAAGTGGCAACCGACTTGGAGAAGTACCGAAAGTTCATCAGCCTCCCAAATATCCATTGGCCGAGCCTTGAAACTCAAACTCTCAATGCAACTGGGTCCTGCCATGAAATTTTCCGCTTACCAACCCTGGTCGAACCCTCCCCAGCATTTCTACACGCTGATAATTTCAAGTCATTATGCTGTTCATCATGTAAACCTCTAATCAAACCTTTCCTTGCATCATCTAGCTTCAAGGGTTCATAATTACTCTGAAAATCTTCGTCCCCTGTCTGTTGAAGAACAAACTGTTACAACACAATAATTGAAAATTTGTAGTTTTATAACAAGATGAATTCAGGAGCCTACCGAAATTTCATTTAAGTCGAAGATTGGAGCTCGACTTGGGAAACGGCCTTCTTTCCCACTACTGTCCTGGTTCAAATCAAACCCTGCAACTGAGTTCCTCAGACCAGTATCATTTGCAACACATATTCTTTCCCCCTCATTCAAATCAATGACCAGTGACTTGTTTCGCATTAAAGTTTCTTTTCGAATATTTATCCTCTCTCTCTTGTTCATATCAGAATTTGGATTTAAAGTGCATTGAGAATCTTGCCTTTTACCATGTAATTTTTGCTTACGCTCAATATTAATAACTGGTAATGCAGAACGCGCAGCAGCTTCTTTTCCAATCTGTTTCCTCTTAGGTTTAGAGCCTGGAACTTGGGGAATTTTATTGGAAGTGGTAACTTTTCTGCTGAACATTTGATCCTTCTTTTTCTTTGTAATGTGGTTTACTGCATATGGTGGTGGTGGTACAAGTTGCTGTTCTCGTGATGAATTCAAAAACTTTGTTTCAAGAAGATACTTGTGTCTCTTCCGCAAAAATCTAAGAAATAATGAGCCCAATTAGTTACTAATCATTAAAACAACATGAAGTGACCAACTGTACAAATATATGCAAGCATTACTACACCACAAAAAAATAAAAATAAAATATTATTACAGTTCGTTCATGCACAAGTATAAGCAAGCATTACTTTTGCCATAATTGTTGCCATATAAAATAAAACCACAATTCCTCCCAAATCCAAATAGGCAGGTAAACTACCAGCTATAAGAGGCACCAGAGATTTATCCAATTATGGTTTTCACACGAATATAGCATCGATGTTGTTTTTTACACGGATTAAAAAATTTCTTTTAATGTTACTGAAAAAACAATTTTTACAAAGAATTTTCCTAGTTTACCCTTATTTAATTATCAACAATTATTAGCACTATTTAAAAATAATTGTGGGAAATACTTTGAACCACTCAAACTCTACTCCTTTCGAGAACCATGCGTATATATTTGGATGATTCCAAGGAGTAGGTAAATTAAAATCTGTACAATTTCATTATTAAATGGGAGAATTGGTTATAACTATACAAATTAAACAAGAGTATCTTAGTAAAGAAACAAAACAAATACTTTCTCAATAAAGAGACCGGACCGGGAGTAGAAGGGAAGTCAGCCTATAAATGGGACGGAGGGAGTAGCATTTATGAATGTACAACAATCAATGACTGTAAATCATTAGTAAACACATCTTCATAACACATAAAATTGCATACCGAACTTCAGCTGCCAGTATCTGCCTCCTCTGTTTCGCATTCTGCAGTTTGTTTCTCATCCCATTGGATTCCTGAAAAACAATTTTGATTGTAAACTAGCTAGCCAGTAACTGAAGAGGACTATAATACAACAGAGAAGTATCAAATATTAATACAACTAGGCGTTTGATTCATCCAATAGCCAAGTAAAGAAGGCATGATCTTATCAGGGAAAAGTACCAATATATTAGAAGAATTACAAACATACTAGAATGTTATTAGGGGGAAAATATGTAGATCTAGCATCATAATCCATATACTGGGAGAGACCTTAATAGTTGACTGAAAACCTCCTAATTCATGAAATATATAATATAATATTAAAAATACAAATAAAACCAGATTATGATTTGAAAACCTAAATTATACAAGACGGTGAGAATTACTCGGCAAATCACAATAACCTTCACCGAGAAAGAGAAGATCTTGCAAGAAAAGATCAAGATTTGTTTTCAACAGAAAAATTAGAACAAATACAAATCAAGAAATCATAAAATTCCAAGAAACATCACGAGGAAAATCGATAAACAATAGATTGAACAGAAATCAGAAAGCCCCCAGAAAACATCACTAAACAACAGCAAAATCATCAAAAATCACCCCAGAACAGTCATAAAAAAGCCAAGAAACCAAAGATCAGAGAGAACTTCAGATCCTTAACCAAGAAACCTTTTGTAGCTCCTGATAGTCTTGCAAGAGACTCTGATGCTTCAACCTGGCCTTATCATCCTCATTCTGACCAACAATATAAGATGGTGTTGAATCCAAAGAAGCCCCTTTCATCTTCTTAGACGGCATCATCAGATCACAGAATACAAAAAGCCGTTCTCACAAGAACTCTGAATCTTGTATAAAAGGAAATTAATAAGGCGATAAGGATGAATATGGAAGAGCGGTGGAGAAAAAATAAAGAAAGGATTGTAAAAGATAAATACAACAGAAGGAAAGGACAGAGAGAGGAAAAATATAGGGGAAGTGGGAAGGTTCCTTGTTTGCTTTCCTGTTTTCTCTGTGAAAAAACTCTGACCAAGACAACGAATTAAAGGCCCAAAAAGCCCACATGAATTGTGGCAAAAATAATAAAAACATTGTTTCTTTACAAGACAGTGAAGTTGACGATGAAGATGGGGATTTTTGAAGGGGTTGCAGAAGGGCATTTGTGGCAACCAATCTTGCATTTTTTTTTTTTGGTTGTGTGTGAGGTGGGGTTTGGTCTATCCCTCTCTAAAACTTGAATCTTTTCGTCTTTCTTTCTTCTACATAAATTTTGGTCCAGCTGTGCCATTAGAAAGAGAGTGAGTTGGGTGGAGTTATTCTTGTTTTTCCTCTCTTTCTGCTGAATATAGATACCAATGTGGACATAGAGTAGAGAGAGATAGGAACAGGAAGAGATAAAAAAAATGTAGGTTTTCATTATTTCTAGAGAGAGAGAGATGATGATGATTGTATTTGCTGAAAAAGCAAAGATGGGTAGAGAGAGAGTGTGCTGTTTGTTGATGTGTGTTTGCAGCAGGTACCTTGTTTTAGGCTTTGGTCTTGTGACAGTGACATGCTCTCTCTTTAATTTATTTATTGCACCTGGGCCCATCTTGTGAATTTACAATTTTACCCTTTATGACATTCTAATGGGGAATCTCCAAGAAATTGCTATGAATCTTTTATTGACTTTTCCCACTTGTGGTCAGTCACGTTTGAGGATAGTTGGGTCATTTCACACGTTATTACTTGAATCAAATGCATCTGTAGTTTGTACCTTCTTGACACATGCCCATTAGCCTGGAGTGGGAGGTGACTTCAAGATCCATAAAAAACCCTGAAAAATCCAAATCCACCGTTTAAAGGGCGGTATGGTAATTCACAATCCATCCCCACGGCTATACCTATGCTATAATAAACAGGTGGAAAAGTCGAAGTTCTACAGGGATTTCATCTGCAACAATTTTGTCGGTCATAACATCTTTAACCCCTACAAATACAAATATTTATACATACTGGTCACAGAGAATATGATTATGGAGGTGATGTTAGCGTTTCAAAAAAATATATTTATTTTCGTTTTTTAGTAGTTTATTTTTTAAGTATTGAATGCATAATATAATTTTTTTTTATGCTTAACAATCACTAATTTAGATGACATCTACTAAAATTATGCAATACAAAAAATAAGAAAGAAAATCAAATAATAAGAATGAAGGAAATATAATATTGAATTTTACAATACAAAAAAGAGCGAAATTCTAATCCAAACAAAAGATGTCTCCTGATGAAGTTTGAATTTTGAAGGATTTGTAAATTCCATAATGTTATAGTGTTATCACTATGAGAAGCTTTTCTCCATGAATAAGACATAGAAAATTAGACGTAGATTTAAATTAAGTAAAGAGAGTAATAGTATTCCCATTTGAGAACTCATAATCATACGATGAGGTTTCTTGCTCTTATTTATAATGTTATAGTGTTATCACTATGAGAAGCTTTTCTCCATGAATAAGAAATAGAAAATTAAACGTCGATTTATATTAAGTAAAGAGAGTAGTAGTATTACCATTTTAGAACTCATAATCATGTGACGATGTTTACTACTCTTATTGTTTCCAGACTCGAATTTGCGAAATATAGTTTGATCAAATTATACACAAAGAGATATTACTTGGAAGATCAGAATTTAAATTACATAAATGATTAAACCATTCTATATTATGTACTTGTAGCATCACTCAATATTTATACATACTGGTCACGGACAATATAATTATGGAGGTGATGTTAGCGTTTTATAAAAATATATTTATTTTCGTTTTTTAGTAGTTTATTTTTTAAGTATTGAATGCATAATATAATTTTTTTTTATGCTTAACAATCACTGATTTAGATGACATCTACTAAAATTATGCAATAAAAAAAATAAGAAAGAAAATCAAATAATAAGAATGAAGGAAATATAATATTAAATTTTACAATACAAAAAAGAGCAAAATTCTAGTCCAAACAAAAGATGTCTCCTGATGAAGTTTGAATTTTGAAGGATTTGTAAATTCCATAATGTTATAGTGTTATCACTATGAGAAGCTTTTCTCCATGAATAAGAAATAAAAAATTAAACGTCGATTTATATTAAGTAAAGAGAGTAGTAGTATTACCATTTTAGAACTCATAATCATGCGACGATATTTACTACTCTTATTGTTTCCAGACTCGAATCTGTGAAACATAGTTTGATCAAATTATACACAAAGAGATATTGCTTGGAAGATCAGAATTTAAATTGCATAAATGATTAAACCATTCTATATTATCTTCATTTTTTCAAGTGTCACAGTAACAACACTATAACCTTTCATGCTAATGATAAGAACTTCTTAGCCACATTAGGACCATAATGAGTAGTCATTGATGCTAACATCCTTAGAATAGAAGATGGAGTTTATCCATCTGAGTATATAGAAATGACAGAATGAGATGTGGATACATAGCTATTTTAGCATGAAAACAAATTTGAAATGAGAATTTGACCTCATTAAAAGAATGTTCATATTAATAAAGGAGAAAATGATGAGCCAACTTTACAACACGGCACTCGGTCGAAATGGGATACATAATACTTACACTTATCCCCTACGAAGAAATAAGCATAAAAATGAACAATATCCACTCAAATAGCATCATCCTTGAATCAAATGTAGAAAGTAGCTACAAGCAATCAAAGGACCTGACTATATAGAAGATTAATGATATAACCTATGGGCTATGCATAAAGAAATATGAGATTTCAAGAAATCCTAGTATGTTTAGACGTAGAACAGAAGAAAGCAAGCATGGCCATTCTATACACATTGTTATACATAATAAAGCAAGTTGTGTCATTTCCATCCCGGTGAGATAGTTATAATCTCCATTTATTACATTTTCAATGATAAATGTATAATGTTCCCTGTCATCTTGCTATTTTCATCCAGAAAAAATTAAACCTAAAGCTCACTACCTCTTTAAAAAAGGAAACACGTTGGGAAATTTCTATAGGAACTGATTCTTACTTCAAATATTTGAACACTAAGAATTACTTTTACACAATGCACGAAAACCACTTCCAGTTCATTAGTATGATTCTTCTTCAAGCTTACTAAATGTGAAATTTTATTCTACATCTTTTTTTCCTCAAACTGAAGTACACCTGTACTTAAATAGTAGGAAACTCGTATATAAACCGAGCAAAAACCAAAATAGGATGAACAATTTTCTTTTAAAAAAAAATTTACTAAACAAAGATTATATAGCTAGAATCATCAATCACTAACTATGAACCTAATGTAAAACAAATGCAAAATGTTTTACTCCCTAAACAAAGTTTCACAAAGCTAAATCATGTAGAAAGAAGAAATAGAACACTAAAACATATACACAGAAGAAATCAAAAGACCACACATCATAAAGTAAAGCAAATATAAAACCTCTTCAAGTTTTGAAGAAACTATCACACAAATCCATATGAATACAAACGGGAATTGAAAAGTGACAAATAAACAGGAACAAAAATCCAGAACTTGAAAAACGTACACAAAAAGGTATAAATTATAATAACCAAAAAGTCTCACATCGCCTCATTTCTCTAAACCATCGTCTCAAAATCTTCAAGCATTAGTTTATTAATCAATGCAGTTAAAGGATCAATCTCTTACTTAAATATGCTCCCTTTTGATCATACAATGACTAGGTGGAACAACCAATTTCCATCATTAATCCCCTGCACAATAGTAACAAAAAAATAAATTCTCGACCTTTAAATCATGTATTACAACATTGCAGATGATAGACATATTTTAACGAGAGCTTGAAAGGGTCCAATGTCATAATATGAAAATAGAACCACTATTATATTTTTAATATTCCCACAAAATCATTTAATCAAGATACATAATGTAGCCATTATCATTTCCTTATTGGTCTGAATTAATGAACTAGGGAAAAATGTAAAATACCGAGACAATAATCAAGGCAATAGAAAATTGTAGAACTACAGCTTCAATATTGCTGACAAGGAGACTACTTTTCTTCTTAGTCCATCAATGTATCAAATTCAATTTACAAAACCTCAATGAATGGAAATTAAACCCTCTTCCAGCTAGGGTTTGCTTGTGAGCATTTAAAGAATAGATGATAAATTATAATAACCAAAAAGTCTCATATCGCCTCATTTCTCTAAACCATCGTCTCAAAATCTTCAAGCATTAGTTTATTAATCAATGTGGTTAAAGGATCAATCTCTTACTTAAATATGCTCCCTTTTGAACATACAATGACTCGGTGGAACAACCAATTTCCATCATTAATCCCCTGCACAATAGTAACAAAAAAAAATAAAGTCTCGACCTTTAAATCATGTATTACAACATTGCAGATGATAGACATATTTTAACGAGAGCTTGAAAGGGTCCAATGTTATAATATGAAAATAGAACCACTATTATATTTTTAATATTCCCACAAAATCATTTAATCAAGATACATAATGTAGCCATTATCATTTCCTTATTGGTCTGAATTAATGAACTCGGGAAAAATGTAAAATACCGAGACAATAATCAAGGCAATAGAAAATTGTAGAACTACAGCTTCAATATTGCTGACGAGGAGACTACTTTTCTTCTTAGTCCATCAATGTATCAAATTCAATTTACAAAACCTCAATGAATGGAAATTAAACCCTCTTCCAGCTAGGGTTTGCTTGTGAGCATTTAAAGAATAGATGATCCCTAAATATGATGTATGTATGAACAGGGAAAAATACAGGATTGAAATGATATAGATGATTAAAATGAAATATGTACGAGTACCTTGTGATGCTATAAAATTAAGGTCAAACGGGGATGTAGAAAATACTCATTAAAACAAAGGTCAACTGTAAGCTTTCGTCTGTATATATTCATCATGTCTGATGAA